>FXXK01000142.1:0-178082 GCA_900184695.1 Betula pendula | reverse complement strand
AACTCTTCTCTTCCTCTCTGCCAAGCCGCCGCACCCTCTCTTCTCTTCCTCTCGTGTGTGTCTGCATCTTCACATCTGGTAAGTGTGATTCATTTTTTAATCCATTCTCTTTTGCATCTTCCTTGCGTTACTTAGGTCTTCTTCTTCTTTATTTTTTTATTATTTTTTTTGTTTGTTTTTTAGTTCATTTTCATTTGGCTCTTCATTATTGGTTTGGGTGTGGAAATCTCTGGCTTTCCTTCTTTTCATCTGGTTGGGTTGCTTGATATGGGTTGTCTCCCATTATTTGATTGTGTATTTTAGGCCAATTTCTTGTTTGGGGGATCCTTTGTCCATGTTTCAAATCCTGTATGCTCACCACGTGTTTGATAAAATGCCTCAATAAGTTCCTTATTTTCCTCTCTCACTTTTATTCATTGTTTTTCACTCCACTTCCTTTCTAATTGCATTTGGGTGAGTTTTGGCAGAAAATGGCAGGTGGAGGATCAAGTTCTAAGAAGTTACCCATTCGCTCATCTTCCAAAAGTCAAAAGCGAAAGGAGATTTCTACGGCTCCGGAAGCTGCTCGGGACTCTCCTGATCCTATTATGTCTGGTCCGGAAATTGGATTTCGTTTCCGTAGTAAGTCCGCATCTGAGACATTCTATCAACGCTTTGAAGATAGAACCGTCATGGCCGAACGTGCTGTGAATTGCTCCGACCTTCATGATGAGGATTTTGGATTCATTCCTCGGTTGTTTGCTCAGCGGCAGTGGAACTACTTTGTTCTTCCTCCCGCTCGTCCCTATGTGGAGCCTGTTCGAGAATTCTATGCCAACATCAAAAGCTTATCCACGGATCCTCTTCGGCTTGTCACTTTTGTTCGTGGGCACAGGATTGAAGTTACTGAAGAACTGATTTCTTCAATCACCGGCATTCCTCAAGTTCAAGATCCTGGCTATCCGTTTCCCACTTTGGAGTTTCCTACCAAAAAGGACATGTATCAAGTATTTAGTCCGGCAGGCACTCATCGTTATTGGCGAGACACCATGACTGTTCTTCCTACGGATCATCTTACTCAACCAGTGAAGCTGCTTGCTTGAATCATGCTCATTAACATCTATCCCCTGGATCATCACTCTGACCTCGGGGTGCCTCGGGCAAGGTTTCTGTTTGCTCTTCTCACAGATGTCTCCATCGACTTTCCTTCTTTTGCTCTCTGGCTAATGTATGAAACATTCGATGAAAAGAGCACCTCTCTTCCATTTGGCAGCCTTATCTCTCGCATTTGTGAGCGTTTTATCACTATCCCTGGCTCTGAGCCTCGCATGAAGCCTCTTGGACCATTTTCTCGAGCCACCGTTCGCCGCTCACTTGGACAAATGAAAGTTCGTCATCAGCCGAACCTTGATGATATCCTTGGGTTTGAGCCCCCGCCTCCCTCTTCACTCAATGATGGATCCTCTAGTGCTCCGCCATCGACATCCTCAGTCTCTCTCCATTCCGTCATGGACAAGCTCAGTCTTATGTGTGACCGAATGACTTCTATGGAGACTACCATGGCTGGCTTTGGCACTCAGTTATCTACTCTCACCACCACAGTCAGTGGCATGCAAGACTCTATCAAGAAAGATCATTCGAAGTGGGTCCAGATTGGTCTGGATATCAACAACTTGATTGAGCGCATGGATGAAGAAGACGAGTTGGATGATGCTACAGCCACTGCTCCCGACTCAGCTGCTGATGATTCTTAGGTTGTTATTATGGCCCCTTTGTTTTCATGACAAAAAGGGGGAGAGATCCTTGTTGTTTCATTTGTTTTAGTGGTTATTATTTTAACTTCTTTGTTTAGCTAAAACTTTGATTTTTGTCATCGAATTGCTAAAGGGGGAGGGTTTGTTAGTTTTTATTGGGCTAATTTCGATGTCAAAGTTTTATTGTATTTGCTCTTAAAGTCTCTTATTTTTTAAGTTTTTCTTGAGCATGCTCTCTAATTCGTCCGCAGTCCGTCACGGACGAGATCAAGACAGAATGGCTCGTCTCCAATCCCGTCCGCAGTCAGTTCGGACGAGATCAAGACAGAATGGCTCGTCTCCAATCCCGTCCGCAGTCAGTACGGACGAGTAAATTGCAAGGCTTCCAGATTCACCGTCTCTAATCCCGTCCGCAATCAGTACGGACGAGTTAATTTCTCAGGATTCCAGAAATGCACGTCTCCAATCTCGTCTGCAAACCGTACGGACGTGGAAGTGATTTCAAGATTTCAGAAATGCACGTCTCCAATCTCGTCTGCAATTCGTACGGACGAGAGGTAATTTCAAAATTCCAGAAACGCTCGTCTGCAATTCCGTCCGCAAACCGTACGGACGAGTAAGTTCAGAGCACGCGTCTGCAATCTCGGCTGCAATCAGTACGGACGAGATGATATTTTTGCAGTGTATTTTCTGTGTTTAACCTAGATGCGTCCGGACGAGTCACTACCACGTACGGACGCCGACTTGAATTTTTGAAGAAATCCTTCTCCAATTAGAACTAGGATTTTATCTTTAAGGCTATAAATAGAGGTCTTCTAAGCATGAATTTAATGTACTTTGGAGGCTATATTTCCAAAGGTTTAGAGGTTTATTTATTTGTGCTAAGAGAGGTTTAGGCTTGTTTAGAGTTATCATATTGCTCATCTCTTAGAGTTTATTGGGTATCACACAACCATTGTTTGCAACACTTGAAGCCTATCGAAGTTCCGATAAAGGAAGATCAAAGAAGAATTTTCCAGAGGTTCTGGGAGAACTACTGCGGTAGCGGGCAAGCGGGTCACTTGTCTAGTACAAGAGTGTGTTCTCTCACAAAGGTTTTGTAAGTATGAACACCTTGTAATTTCTCATTCTTCTAGTGCATTGATTTCCTGGGTTTGGCTGCCCCGGAGTGGTTTTACTTTTGAAGAGTTCTTCAAAAGGTTTCCACTTCGTAACCAAAATATCTGTGTTGTGCGCTTTATTGCTTTCAGAATATTTTGTGTGGTTGCTTAAATTTTAAATTCCGCGTTTATTTGATATACACCTATTCAACCCCCCTTCTAGGTGTTATTTGGAGTCTGTTTATTATTTTCACAAAGGTTGTTTATGTCACAGCATACCGTTACCGACATGAAGTGGCACGCTAATGCGTGCACAAAAGATGGCGTATTAAGGCATCCAGCAGATGGTGAAGCATGAAAGTCATTTAATGCACAACGCCCAGACTTTGCCTCAGACCCACAATGTCAAGCTTGGGTTAACTTCATATAGATTTAATCCTTTTGAGAACATGAGACAGCCCACAGTATTTGGCCGGTCATAATGGTGCCGTACAACTTGCCTCGTTTGTGCATGAAACAATCGTATTTCATGTTATCCATGATTATCTCAGGCCCAAGTTCACCTGGAATGAAGATAAATGTCTACCTACAACCCTTCATATTAGAATTGAATGATTTATGGCTATAGGGGTACTGACTTTTGATGTCTCGACGAAAAAAATTAAGGTTTATGATGCATGCTGCATGATGTGGACAATAAAGGACTTTCTGGCGTATGCAGATTTTTCGGGATGGAGTACCAAGGGCAAAAAGGCATATCCATGTTCTATGCATTCAACAATGTCTACATGGTTAACCTACGCTAGAAAACAGTGCTATTTGGGGCATAGGCGATGATTGCCACCAGATCATAGGTGGAGAATGAACACGAAATCCTTTGATGATACACAAGAACTGGGTGATGCGCCTGTTGTGCTAGATGGCGAGGAGATCATGAGACAATTACAGTGGCCTAAATGTGTTCTAGAAAGCCAGGGATCGAGAAAAAGGCCAAGGACAAGGGAGAAGGGCGAGGGTGGTGGGGCTGGGGAAATGGTCTGGAAGAAGAAAAGTATTTTCTTCACATTTCCGTACTGGAAAGATAATCTGTTATGGGACAACCTTGATGTGATGCACATAGAGAAAAATGTCATGGATAATATAATTGGCACACTATTGGACATTAAGGGAAAAACGAAAGATAACCCCGAAGCACGTCTGGACCTACGAAAAATGGCTTTGAGACCAGAACTTCATCTGTTTACCAACGACAAAAGCAAGACACTGTTGGAACTAGTGTCTAAAACTCTACTTGATCATATGACTATTTTTGATATAATGAATATTGATTGTTTATTCTCTTAGTTAATTATTGAACATTGGACATATTTATTAAATGTTTTACATAGCATATATGTGTTTTGAATATTTACATGATATTTGTATGTAAAGGTCCTTAGGTTAAATTGTATTTGACTATGGTGTGAATAAAGTATTTAGTACACAGGAAGATCATAGTCAAATGATCCTTGTAACTTATAAAACGTTTTTATTTATAGTCATAAATGGAACTGAGCATTCCATATAGACTATTTCATGATCAACCTAGGTAATCTATCTTGATCCAGTGAAGCGGGGATAGACTTCAAGTTGACATGATAGTGTAATAGCAAGGTGGATATGCATGTACACAGGGCTAAACACTGAGGACCACGTGAGTCATTATTCTTTCTAATAACTGTCAGATAGATGATATATATATATATATATATATATATATATATATATATATATATATATATATATATATACGTGCATAAATTTATAACATTTATTCTTAATCCTGAGAAGATCACGAACCAGATGTCAAGTGGACATCACTTTGATGTATTAAAGATTAAGACTAATCTTTGGTCAAAACCTCTGGGTGATCGACATGTAACATTGTGAAAGATCTCTCTTCAAGAATGAATCAAAGTCCTTTGTTGGTTAAACAAAGAGATATGAAACATTCCCATTGTTTTAGAATTGATAAGAATATTGTATCTTGTATCTCAGGCCTGAGTAGGTTTTGGTGGAATTTACTTAAAATAATGTATAAGGGTGAGAATAATCTCACAAGGTACAATGAGATAAAATATAAGATTCGAATCCAATGACTCAAGGAAAAGATGTAGTGAACAAAGTAATAATTAATTATCTTTGGTTCAACTACGGCATAAGTTCCATGGAGGGGTAATATGTATTTATTAAATATGCCACAAAGGATTAATTGTATTTTATCAAATATGAATTAGAGTGCAATCACATTTGTTTAATGGAATCATATGTGATTTTAGTCAAGTGTGATGAGTCATTGGATGACAAAATTTCACAAATGACTATGGAAGCTAATTCTATTTTCTTTTCAAGTTTCTTCTTGAGCTGATGTAAATTGACTAAGGAAAAATACATTCCCCAATTATTTATTTGTTTATTTATTTATGTTGTTTTTATTTAAATAAAACATTGGGCCTCGAATTAATATTCAGTCAGGCTTGTTTTATTTTATAAAAACATGGGCTAAGATAACTTATTTTTTAAGAGCCTTGTATGAAGAGTTTTGGGCTAAAGGATTTAATTCCTAGGTTTAGTCCAAAGAGAAATGAGCATTGGGCCAAAAAGTTAAAACAAGGGGCCCAAGGGAGCAACTAAAAGAGCAAAGGACTAGGGTTAAAACCATAGCCTATGCGCATGGGGAGAGTGTTCTCTCCCCATGGGCAAAGCCACTAGGAGAAAACCACTAGTGTTTTGTAATATTTTCCCTCCTCTTTTTATTTTATGACTAGAAATCCTATTTTTTCGGGATTCATAAAGTTTCATGGATTTCTAGAATAATCTCTTACCTCTTCTGCAAGTAAACCTAAATATATAAATAGAGGTTCATAAGAAGCATAGACACACAAGTTACAAGACCACAATACTAGTTGTGAAGAAAATTTTTAGGAGGTGTCAGAAAATATTCTAGAGAGTTTTTCACTCTCATCCATCTAGTTGTGAGTCTACACTCACAGTCATATTCAAACATCAAGAAGAAGATCTGAATTTTGAGGAACTTTGTTTTTTATGTTCTTTATGTTCTTCGAAGCTCCTTCAAGTTCTTGGTGATTCAAAGTTCTTGGAGATTCAAAGTTCTTGGTGTTCTTCATCAATCTTCGAAGATCATCAAACACAAACATGAAAATGAATTCAAACACACATGCAAATATTTCTAAATGCCTAAATGAGGCCCGCACGATTTGTAAGTAACTACAAACTTGTTTTCTTTTATCTCGAGAAATATTAAAGGCTATGTTTTCTCTTAAATTATGTTTCAATTATATGCTTTATTATTTTCTGCCGTGTATGATGTTTTTATTCATGATCCCCAACAGACATATATGCCCGTAGCTTGCTTCACGGTGTCTAATGTGGATAAATATTTTTCTTGAGGTGATTAAAGATGTCAAAGTTCCTAACGGGTACGCTTTAAATTGTCGCGTTGTGTTAAACTTAAGGAAGTACTGTTGAACCAAAAAGAGTGCAAACCCAAGTGTAGGCTATCACAAGTAAAAAAATTTCGGTAAGTATGAGGTCGATCCACAATGAATGGTAGATGCTAAGTAAAATCATATTATCGTGGAAAAAAGTAAATTGAGTTGTTTTTCGACTATAAAGTGGAGCAATGGAGAGGATTATAAAGTGAAATTAAATTAACTAAACTAAATTAATTAAAAGTAGAGTTTGAGAAAATTAATGGGAAACACTACGGCTTAAAGGATCCACCTAGCATTATATTACATATTCATGAGACATATAATTTTAACTCAACTAGGTAGAGAATCAACTCTTCTAATCGGAAGATAGAACAACTAGGCACTAATAACAAAATAAAGTAAATTGAACATGAGTTGGTTGATAATTTGATTTTAATAACATGTTACGATAAATTATTGAAAGATAATGACATTCATGTAAACAATTGTCATAATATGAAAAGAGTATGCTCATTCAACTAACATATCGCGCTTTTTAGCAAAAACAGTTTCTTTACTCAGTTATTTACTTACCTCGAACGCTTATCCAAACTTTTGGTCATCTCGTGATTCTTGTTACTGCGAAATATACTCTGTTGGGACTTGGGCCTAAAAATACTACGGCCCATCCCAATGAGTTGGCCCAATCCTTTAACTAAGGTCAGAGTCTTGGAATAGGTTGTCCCATACCCAGGGTCGCCTAAAAGATAAGATTGCCTAACCGAATTAAGGTTCGTTAGCATCTTTGTAAAACCGAACTGTCTTGGTTTAAGACTGAGAAACATAAAGGGGCTTGATGAACATAGGACAAAGCTTGAGATGACATGCATTTAAGGAAGCCGACCTCGAGTCCATACCTTTGCGTATCTCTAGGACATGCCAACCCCAAGGATGTGATAGATGTGACGTGTGAACTGTGATTCTGATACCGTGGACCAATTCTCGATCGACACCTGACGCTTTTCTGACTAGCCAATACAAGCGCCAGGTAAGATGGAAGAATTCAAGAGCCCACATCATGGCTCTCATTAAATGAACATGGGGGGTCATGCTATTCCATATAAAAGGAGAAGTTCGCCTAGCAAGTATGCGGTACAAAAAAAAAATGATGACCAGTAGTTATACTCTGAATATATTCTCTACGTGAGAATTGACTTTGGCATCGAAGCTATCCCCCGCGGGCAAGCTCTTGTGTTTGACTATTCTTTGTTTGCAGATCTATGCTTCATCAAGTTCGGAAACTATCCTAATAGTTTGGCGCCATCTGTGGGAACGATTTTGTTCTTACATTCAACCAAACTGACATGGTGAACATCAAGGAAACTCCACAGGATCCTCCTGATAAGCAAGGGGAGCTTCGGGCCTTCATGTAGATGTTGTACAAATATCCACCTAAATAAATAGGCGAATAAATGCACGTTTTACTCGCAAGTGCACAAGATCAAAACGATAGTATAGTATGCAAGCACGAGATCATTCCCACGATGATTGGTAAAATATGTTTAAAAAGCAATTCCTAAGAAAATATCTTGAATGAGATGAGATAAAATATTGAATTGAAATAATAAGAATAAAGGACTAGGGCTTCGATATCCACCGCTAATCATACTTAAATAAGGTAAACAATATGCACAATACTACAACCATATCAAGATACTCAATGTTTGCCAACCTAAGGGCATGGCATCTACTCCTTAGGCTATTGATCTCCCTAAGCAACGAGTTAGGCATGGCATCTACTCTAACTCTTTTCTTTCTCAAAGGATTTAGCATGGCATCTACTAAGTTGTTCTTCAAGAAAGCATAAAACTATGGAGATCGACAAACACATGGAGCCTAGAGCATGGCATCTACTCTGGTTTTCCATGTTGATTAATCCAAGAACCTGTGATGGGGTTCTTTTGTTACTCTATTAGGCCCAGGACTCGGCCATCCAAATTGACCTAAATAACATATCCATACCACAAGCATATGATAATCAGACACATACATGTGAGGAATTCAAGAAAACTGAAAATAATCAAGTTAAGAATCAAAATATGAATTGTAGCAAGACAAATTGAAACCTTAAAGAAACATGATTAGGGCTTCAATCGAGCCCTAACTAAAGTATTAGCTATACATAATTTGGATGAAAATCATCCCCATAAGAAAATAACAAAGAAAAACTAAAAAGAAACAAAGAACTAAGAAAAACCCTTCTTTTAAGCCTTTGATTCTTCTCCTCAAGCTTGTCTATTTGTTTTGGAGAACTTAGGG
Source organism: Betula pendula (assembly GCA_900184695.1). Classification (NCBI taxonomy): domain Eukaryota; kingdom Viridiplantae; phylum Streptophyta; class Magnoliopsida; order Fagales; family Betulaceae; genus Betula; species Betula pendula. The sequence goes on along the minus strand of FXXK01000142.1, from coordinate 169,457 downwards.
GAGTATTTATAGAGTTTAGGAACAACCCTAGTCAATTTCGTGCACCCTAGGAAGTCCAAAATCGAGTTGGAGTAGGTTTAGGATTTTTCCAAATCGGGTCTGCCGACGTTACTGTTCACCGCGCAAGGTCGCTCGAGCCATCTTGATAAGTCACTCGAGCGAACCTTATCTGCTTTAGGTTTTGCTTAATGATTTGTTCCTCTCTGAGTCCTCTTTCCAATGCACTTGACCTTGCCTTAATCCAAGTTTTGAGCTAAGAGTTATGGCCAAAATAGTGCACAAAGGTCAAATTTTCAGCATCTTTGCACAGTTCATGTGTTTTGAGCCCGAGTTGATGGAATTGACTTCTTTTCTTCCAAAACCTATAAAATAAGGAAAAAACACAAAAACAACACAAAACATCATATCATAATGAAACTAAGAAATTAACATATATGAATTAAGGGGCTTGAATGTGTAACATTCAGCACTTATCACACCCCCAAACTTACATATTGCTAGTCCCTTAGCAATACAAAACTGAAAATAAAAGACAAATACTCCTACATCCTCTGTTGTGGGAAACACGATTGCATTTAGCGTATGCAACAAGCCTTTTAAACCCATAGGCATCCCTAGTAGGACGAGTGAAGTTTCGTGAGGGTTTAACAGGAATGATACCCACAAACATTATGCATAACTCATGTTATTCCAAGACTAAAGTATCACAAACAATCATGATTCTCATTCATTAGCAAGCTTAAAAGGATAAACTCCATCTTCAAAATGAATTGGAATTTCAAAGTCTAACCACTCACAAATGACAAGCTGCGATTTCACAAGTTCAATTCAGTGAAAGTGAACCACACATAATTATGAGGCTCAAATTAATTCTGATGTGCAATGACTCAATATCTCAAAGTTGACTGGGTCCTTATCGGATTGAACAACCATGGCATTCTCTTTTATCTTTTTTTTTTTTTTTTTTTTTTTTTCAACCAATCCAAAATTCTCACCTTTTGACGTGAACATTCAATGCTTAAGTGAGCAAGAAGTCCAGTTACTCAGTGAAAACTTTGAAATGAATCTATTTAAACCAATCCAAAAATTCTCACCTTTTGACGTGAACATTCAATGCTTAATGAGGCAAGAAGTCCAGTTACTCAGTGAAAACTTCCGAAAATGGTTTTTTTTTTTTTGTTTTGTTTTATACATAGCCACGTATCCATCCCACAAATCACCCGCTTCACCAAAAACATTGAAGCATACACAATCAGGTTCACATGTCCATACCTCACAAACTATATGCTAATGTGCTCGTGACAATTTGAATTGAAACAAGTGAAGTTATATGCAATTTGAAGGTAAGCAAAGACTTAGAATCCTAATCATATGATCATGTGTTCAACATTTTAAGCTTGCAATGAATTCAAATCCAAGTTTCAGATCAACCACATTCTTAAGAATAACAAGAATATGCAATTTTTTCAAAAAATAATGGACAAAGTGTGTGTGTGTTCTCCATACCCCCAAACTTGAATTACACATTGTCCTCAATGTGTAGAGAAAGTGGAAAGATCATACCAGGGAGATGAGAAAACTAGTTGGACTAGGTATGGCTCATAGCATAATACCCAAACTTGAATGCAAGCACACTTTTCCTGAAAAATAAATTGCTAAAACAAAACAAGGAAAACTACAAACATGAAACAAATAGAAGATAACCACAAAAAATGAAGCAGAAAATAAGACCAAAATAAAAACAGAACAAAATTTAAGGCTATGGCATTTTAGTGCCATTGAAGTGCCTCAGTACCACTGGATTTTTTCTGGGTAACTCCCAAGTAGTGCTAAGTTTATTGTCTTCAGCCAGACTGTGTGACTCTCAAGTAATATGTTGGACAGATTGGAGGGTCACATCCTCAAACTGAATGCCCATCTCCATATAAGGCTTCACCCGATGTCCATGCACCTTGAAAGTTTGATTCTTTTCCTTGCAATAGGCCTCCACAGCTCCATAAGGATAAACTTTTGTGACATCATAAGGACCATACCACCGAGAATTGAGCTTATTAGGAAAGAGTCTTAATTCTGAATTGTATATCAATACCTTTTGTCCCACATAAAACTCCTTCTTGACAAGCTGCTTATCAGGATATTTCTTGGTTTGTTCCTTGCATAACTTGGTGTTTCCATATCCATCATGCTTTAACTCCACATCTGGTGTAATGACCTAGGGAAAAGCGCTAGCCATATCTGCGCTATCACCCCAAAAGGACTAGTCAATTTTGGAGTTTCCCTAGAATCACTTATAAAGCCCAGTTTTAAAATAAGGAAAAAACACAAAAACAAAAAATCATATTATAATGTAACTAAGAAATTAACATATATGAATTAAGGGCTTGAATGTGTAACATTCAGCCTTATCCAACCCCAAACTACATATTGCTTATGTTCCTTAGCAATACAAAACTGAAAATAAAAGACAAATACTCCTACATCCTCTGTTGTGGGTAAACAACGATTGCATTTAGCGTATGAAACAAGCCTTTTAAAGGCCCATAGCATCCTAGTAGGAGAGTGAAGTTTTCGTGAGGGTTTACAGGAATGCTACCCACAAACATTATGCATAACTCACTGTTATTCCAAGACTAAGTCTCACAAACAATCATGATTCTCATTCATTAGCAGCTTTAAAAGGATAAACTCCATGCTTCAAAATGATTGGAATTTCAAGTCATAACCACTCACTAAAGTCAAGTGCGATTTCACAAGTTCAATTTCAGTAAGTGAACCACACATGATTGATACTCAAATTAATTCTGATGTGCATATGACTCATACTCAAAAGTTGACTGGGTCCTTATCGGATTGAACAACCATGGCATTCCTTTTATCTTTTTTTTTTTTTTTTCTTTTTTTTCAACCAATCCAAAATTCTCACCTTTTGACGTGAACGATTCAATGCTTAGTGAGGCAAGAAGTCAGTTACTCAGTGAAAACTTTGAAATGAATCTATTTAACAATCCAAAAATTCTCACCTTTTGACGTGAACATTCAACATGTTAATGAGGCAAGAAAGTTCAGTTATCAGTTGAAAACCTTCCGAAAATGGTTTTTTTTTTTTTGTTTTGTTTTATACATAGCCACGGTATCTCATCCCACGAAATCACCCGCTTCACCAAAAACATTGAAAGCTACCAATCAGGTTCACATTGTCCATACTCACAAACTATATGCTAATGGTGCTCGTGACAATTTGAATTGTAAACAAGTGAGTTATATGCAATGTTGGGGTTTGTGGGGTGGTGGTGGGGTGGTATAGCAAAGATTAGAATCCTAATCATAGATCATTGTTCAACATTTTACAGCTTGAATGAATTCAATCCAAGTTTCAGGATCAACCACCATTCTTAAGAATAACAGAATGCAATTTTTTTTCAAAAAATGATGGCAAAGTGTGTGTGTGTTCTCCATACCCCCAAACTTGAATTACACATTGTCCTCAATGTGTAGAGAAAGGTGGAAAGATCATATCCAGGGAGATGAGAAAGACTAAGTTGGACTAGTATGGCTCATAGCATAATACCCAAACTTGAAATGCAAGCACACTTTTTCTGAAAAATAAATTGCTAAAAAAAACAAGGACAACTACAACATGAAAACAAATAGAAGACTAAAAAAAAATAAGCAGAAAATAAAACCAAATTAAAAACAAACAAAATTTAAGGCTATGGCATTTTAGTGCCATTGAAGTGCCTCAGTACCACTGGATTTTTTCTGGGTAAAAATAAATAGGCGAATAAATGCACGTTTTACTCGCAAGTGCACAAGATTAAAACGATAGTATAGTATGCAAGAACGAGATCATTCCCACGAGGATTGGTAAAATATGTTTAAAAAGCAATTCCTAAGAAAATATCTTGAATGAGATGAGATAAAATATTGAATTGAAATAATAAGAATAAAGGACTAGGGCTTCGATATCCACCGCTAATCATACTCAAATATGGTAAACAATATGCACAATACTACAACCATATCAAGATACTCAATGTTTGCCAACCTAAGGGCATGGCATCTACTCCTTAGGCTATTGATCTCCCTAAGCAACGAGTTAGGCATGACATCTACTCTAACTCTTTTCTTTCTCAAAGGATTTAGCATGGCATCTACTAAGTTGTTCTTCAAGAAAGCATAAAACTATGGAGATCGACAAACACATGGAGCCTAGAGCATGGCATCTACTCCGGTTTTCCATGTTGATTAATCCAAGAACCTGTGATGGGGTTCTTTTGTTACTCTATTAGGCCCAGGACTCGGCCATCCAAATTGACCTAAATAACATATCCATACCACAAGCATATGATAATCAGACACATACATGTGAGGAATTCAAGAAAACTGAAAATAATCAAGTTAAGAATCAAAATATGAATTGTAGCAAGACAAATTGAAACCTTAAAGAGACATGATTAGGGCTTCAATTGAGCCCTAACTAAAGTATTAGCTATACATAATTTGGATGAAAATCATCCCCATAAGAAAATAACAAAGAAAAACTAAAAAGAAACAAAGAACTAAGAAAAACCCTTCTTTGAAGCCTTTGATTCTTCTCCTCAAGCTTGTCTATTTGTTTTGGAGGACTTAGGGGAGTATTTATAGAGTTTAGGAACAACCCTAGTCAATTTCGTGAACCCTAGGAAGTCCAAAATCGAGTTGGAGTAGGTTTAGGATTTTTCCAAATCGGGTCTGCCGACGTTACTGTTCACCGCGCAAGGTCGCTCGAGCCATCTTGATAAGTCGCTCGAGCGAACCTTATCTGCTTTAGGTTTTGCTTAATTATTTGTTCCTCTCTGAGTCCTCTTTCCAACGCACTTGACCTTGCCTTAATCCGAGTTTTGAGCTAAGAGTTATGGCCAAAATAGTGCACAAAGGTCAGATTTTCAGCAACTTTGCACAGTTCATGTGTTTTGAGCCCGAGTTGATGGAATTGACTTCTTTTCTTCCAAAACCTATAAAATAAGGAAAAAATACAAAAACAACACAAAACATCATATTATAATGTAACTAAGAAATTAACATATATGAATTAAGGGGCTTAAATGTGTAACATTCAGCACTTATCAGTAGACAAGGGAAAGTCTCCCATGTTTCAAACCCAGCTAGCGGAAGGTGCCGCCCAGGCTTCGAAAACCTAGGTGCAACGCATGACCAGAGAGATAGAAGCTCTCAAGCGTCAAAATGCGTCCTAAACCCGCCAACTTTGTTTCAACCCTCTCAAGCTGGAGTATGCGGGAGAGAGAGAACTTTATGAAGATGAAAACAATGAGGAAACGAGTGTTGACAAAGAAGAGTATAGAGAGGAAGCGGGCTTACGAATAGAAGGTTACCATGACCGCGATCATCAAGGGGGCAGAAACCATTTTGAAGAGGGGTCGTTTTGCCATCACAAGGAAAATGAACATGAAGACGTCCGGACAAACGATCAACACCCACCAGGAACTCTTGGTGGAGCTGATCGGCAGAATGTGAATGACTGGTACCGTGTGGATGACCAGCAATGCCGCCATCATTTCTAGGGCAGACCTCGCCCTGGTGGAGGAGGTGGACGTCGCTTGAATTTTGAAGGTGAAGGTCACCGAAACCCTAGAGGAGGGTACCGCCAGGCAAATGGTCCCCTTCTGGGAGAAGACATCCATGCCATAATCAGAGGCTTGGAAGCCAAGTACGATGCAACGTTTCAAAATATGGGAGGAAAACATTCCACGGTTGATTCCATCATCAAGAACACGGGTTTTGCTTTCACTACCCGAGTCATGAGGCATCCCATCCTTGAAAGGTTCAAAGTACCACTCATCAAGCCCTATGACGGGACTGGAAACCCTATTGGACATTTGAAGTCTTACAAAGCCCACATTAACCTACATGCAACGACTGATGAGATCGTTCGTCGTGCGTTTCCCCTCTCTTTGGAGGGAAGCACTTAAGAGTGGTTCAAGGGGTTGCCACCTGGTTCTATAGATAATTTTGGAGGCCAGACCAAAACCTTCCTCACACAGTTCCTCGCAGGGAGGAGGCGCAAGAATATGTTGCAGTACTTGCTCGCCTTAAGACAGGGGGATACCGAATCCCTCAAGGACTACCTTCACAAGTTCAACCAGGAGAGAATGGCAAAGAGAACTCTAGCGGCCCTACAAGAATTCATGGACAAGGCGGAAGAGTTTATTAGCCAAGAAGAGACGATGAGAGCTTACGTAAAGAGAGAAGCGAAGCCTAAAGAGCAGAGTAAAAAGAAAGAGCCTTAGAAGGGAGAAGGAGCCTCCAACCCTATCGAAAGGCGCAAAGAAGAGCTCGAAACAAGCTGAAAAGATTAAGTTGTTGGTCGATTGAGAGTTCAACTTCACTCTGTTAAACACTAGTGTAGCGGAAGTGTTCATGCAAATTCAAGATCATCCGGGCCTGAAGAGGCTTGAGAAGATGAAGACCCCTCTAGAGAAGCGGGATATGACCCGATACTCTGACTACGATCAGGATCACGGTCATGAAACAGAAGACTGTGTCTCTTTACGAATAGAAATAGAGAAGATGATAATGGGAGGAAAATTGGCCCGGTTCATAGCAGCCAACAGGCATCAAGAAAGTTTTAAACCGTATACTGAGTGACGTTACAACAATGAAGCTCGGGGTTACAACGATTGCCACGGTCATGAAACTGGCACACACCGTAAAGGACGTGTAGATGACCGACAAACCGATAACGGAGAAAGGTGGTACAACGATCGTAAGACCCGCCGGCGAACGAAACCCCCCAAGGGGTGGAGTCCTGTAAGGGAAATTCATACCATTGCCTGAAGGTTCGCAGATGGCGGTTCATCTAGTTCGGGAAGGCGAGCTTATGCTAGGAGTTTGCCCTCAGAGGAAGTTTCGTCCCTTGAAAGACCCTAAAAGACCTACAAAACGGGGTTAGAAGCTATAACTTTCTCCTCAAAAGACAAGGTGGGGTTGTCTTACCCCATGATGATGCGTTGGTGGTGACTTTGATGATTGGGAATTACAACATACACCGCATTCTGGTTGACAATAGAAGTTCGGCCAATATCTTGTTCCTCCCAGCTTTTGAGAAGATGAGAATCGAGTAGAAACGGATAGCCCCAACTCCCACTCCATTAGTAGGCTTCACAAGTGAAAAGATATTTCCAGTAGGAACGATTGCTCTCCCACTCATTGCGGGGTTAGCACTCAGAGAGAAGACCATTATGACCTATTTTTTGGTCGTTGACAAGCCTTCTGCGTATAATGCTATAATAGGGAGGCTGACCCTCAACAAATTGATAGTAGTGACCTCTACCTATCACTTGAAGATGAAGTTTCCTACCCAGCACAGAGTAAGAACAGTGAGAGGGAATCAGCGAGAAGCTTGTCAATGCTACAGCCTGAGCCTCAAGGAGCCTCGAGTCAGGGAGACCCTCCCCGTCAGTTTCGAAGTGAGAGATGAGTGTGTGGTGCATAAGGGAGAGTTGCCGAAGAACTGATTGAAGTAGCAGTTGATTGTCCTGACCGTGTGGTAAAGATCGAATCACACTTCTCGAAGGAGTCTAAAGTGAAGCTGTCAGATTTCTTGAAAGGCAATCTTGATGTATTCGTTAGGACACATGAAGACATGCCGAGCATTGACCCAGGCGTCATTTCACATAGATTGAACATAGACCCCACCGCAAAACCAGTCAAGCAAAAGAAGAGGAACTTCACTCCTAAACGAAACAGGGTTGTGGTTGAAGAAGTCGATAAGTTAATGGACGCAAATTTCATTAGGAAAGTCCACTACCCCGACTAGTTGGCCAATGTGGTGATGGTCAAGAAGTCTATAGGCAAATGGCGAATGTGTGTGGACTTCACCAACCTTAATAAGGCTTGCCCCAACGACCTCTTGGTGGACTTTACTTCGGGCCATAACCTCCTAAGTTTCATGGACGCCTTCTCGGGCTATAACTAGATTCGAATGCACGAGCTTGAATAAGAGGCGACCTCCTTCATTACAGATCGCGGGTTATATTGCTATAAGGTAATGCCTTTTGGACTAAAAAATGCTGGAGCAACCTATTAGTGCCTAGTAAACGTAATGTTCAAAAATCAGATAGGAAGGAATGTAGAGGTATATGTAGATGACATGTTGGTAAAGAGTTTGAAGTATGAAGACCACATGTCGAATCTTTAGGAGACTTTTGATGTTCTAAGGCGTTACAGGATGAAGCTTAACCCCACGAAGTCTGCTTTGGGCATCTCATCAGGAAAGTTCATGGGTTTTATCGCCTCTCACCGAGGCATTGAAGCTAACCTTGAGAAGCTAAAAGCGGTACTGGAAATGGAATGTCCCCAAAATATGAAGCAGCTGCAACGGCTCACCGAATGAATAGCTGCCCTTAATAGGTTCATCTCTAGATCCACGGATAACTGCCTACCTTTCTTCAAGATCTTGAAAAAGGCTTTCATTTGGGGGGAAGAGTGTGAAGAAGCTTTTCAACAACTCAAGAACTACCTAATCAGTGCCCCACTCCTCAGCTGAACAGTAGAGGGCGAACCACTTTACATGTACCTTGCGGTATCTGGCTACGCCGTTAGCTCAGCTTTGGTTCGAGAAGATCAAGGGATCTAAAAACCCATGTATTACACTAGTAGAGCCCTCCGAGGGGCAAAAGCCGGGTACTCGCAGATTGAAAAACTGGCCTTCACGTTGGTTATGTCGGCGAGGAAGCTGAGGTCGTATTTTCAGGCCCACACGATCCAAGTGTTGACTAACCACCCCTTGAAGAAGGTGCTATTCAAGCCTGATACTTCAGGATGCCTGGTTAACTGGGTAGTCGAGTGGGGCGAATTTGATATTGAGTATCTACCCAGAACGGCCATTAAAGCAGAATTCACGAACCTCGACGACCAGGAGCACCAGGCAATAGATAACCTATGGACGGTCCATGTGGACGATTCAGCGATGAGGAGGCAAAGTGGAGCAGGTGTAGTCCTGGTAGCCCAGGAAGATCAAGAAATCAAATACGCAATCAAAATGGGCTTCAAGGCCACCAACAACGAAGCAGAATATGAGGCGGTGGTAGCAGGCTTGACAATTGCTCACGAGCTTGGAGCAAAAAATATCGAGGTTTGCATTGAGTCCCGTGTGATTGCCGGCCACATATTGAGAGAGTACGAGGCTAAGGGGAAAAAGATGAAAAAAGACCTCAATAAGTTTAGAGAACTCGCAACTCAGTTCTCGTATTTCCATGTAAAGGTCCCTTGAGAAGAGAACGAAGAGGCGGATAGACTTGCCCGAATTGGGTCTGCATAGGAGGAAGAACTGGAGGCTTGTGAAGAGCAAATTCGCATGTTGCCTATGCCAACTATAGCCAATGGTCTCGGGGTGTGGGAAATATGAGGTCCGCCAGAGTGAGCCAAGGAGATATTTCGGTAAATTACAGAGGGTGAACTCCAAGCAGATCGAAAAGTTGCTGCCAGAATACGCTTAAAAGCCTCCAAGTATACAATTCTCGACGAGGCTATTTACCACCGAGGTCAGACAAGTGTTTATTCCAGGATGAAGCCGACTACGCTCTAAGAGAAATCCATGAAGGGGTATATGGGAGCCATTCTGGAGCACGCATCCTTGCCCATAAAGCCGTTAGAGCCGGGTATTACTGGCCCAAGATGTACTAGCAGTCCATGAAGATGGTAAGAGGTTGCGACAAGTGTCAAAAGTTTGCTAACGACTAGAAAAGTCCGCCTAAAGAACTTACCCCCATCTTTTCGCTATGGCCTTTCTCCATGTTGGGGTAGATATTGTTGGCTCCCTTTTGCTTGGAAAGGGGGGTGTAAAGTTTGTAGTTGTGGCAGTTGATTATTTCATGAAGTGGGTAGAGGCAGAAGCACTAGTCCACATCACCTTGCAAAACATCACCCGATTCCTCTAAAGGTCGATTGTTTGCAGGTATGGACTCCCCCACACCTTTATTATGGATAATGGCAAACAATTCGACTGCCAAGCGTTTCAAGAATGGTGTGCCGACCTCAAGGTCAGAAATTACTTCTCCTTGCCGGGGCATCCACAAGCTAACGGGCATATAGAAGCCACCAACAAGATGATCTTCAAGATCCTGAAGAAGAGGCTTGAAGATAGAAAAGGTGTGTGGGCTGAACAACTCCATGGAGTATTGTGGGCTTACCGAACCACCAAGAGAACCCCTACAGGAGACATTCCTTTCGGCCTAGCTTTCGGGTCGGAAGCGGTCATTCTAGTTGAGACAAATCTGACAAGCCTTCGTGTCTAAAAGGATGACCCCAAACTCAATTGTGAAGGGCTAAAGCTATCATTGGATCTTTTGGAGGAAAGGCGAGACCAAGCCGAAACTGTAATGGCTTCCTACCATCAAAAGGCGGCCTAGTATTTCAACCAGAAAGTGAAGCCTTGAAGATTCAAGGTCGATGACCGGGTGCTGAGAAGGGTAACTTTGGTAACCAAGGAACATGCAGATGGAAAGCTAACCCCAACTTGGGAAGGACCCTACAGAGTGGTAGAATGCAACCGACTAGGAGCCTACCACCTCGAGACGGTGAAAGGAAGGAGGTTACCACATCCCTAGAAAGGGGAGCACTTGAAAAGATATTTCCAGTAACTCCTTGTACTTTCAAGCTATATCTTATTCATTAACAAATTCCATATGTTTCCACTGTATGTTTCTGTTTGTCTATGCACCAAAGTTATAGAAAAATATAACAAATGCTGAAGACCTGACAAGGCAACTCGACCTTTGATAGCTTCTACAAGCTTGAAGAATGAGAATCAGTGTTCTAGTCACAGAGGTCTTAACCTCTTGGCGCATGAACATGACATTGAGAATCAGTGTTCCAATCACAGAGGTCTTAACCTCTAAGCGTACGAACCTAACATTGAGAATCAGTGTTCCAGTTATAGAGGTTTTAACCTCTTGGCGCACGAACCTGACATTAAAAATTAGTGTTCTAGTCACAGAGGTCTAAACCTCTTGGCGTATGAACCTAACATTGAGAATCAATGTTCCAGTCACAAAGGTCTTAACCTCTTGGCGCACGAACCTGACACAAAAGCAAAGGAGGTTCCAAACCGAACAAGCTAACCGACCTTTGCGAGAACACACATGGATAATACAAGGTAAGAGGTTAATACTTCGACTCACTCCCGATAGAGAAAACAAAAATTGCGTTTAGATGTGGTTTGAAATGAAAAATATATCACAATAACCTTTTTTCATTCCAAAGCAAAGAGGGGGGGAAGGTACATAGCAAGGTCGTTACAACAGGATAATGACTGGAATGCCTTCTTTTCAAAAAAAAAAAAAAAACCAACAACAACAAACAAAACGTAAACAACAATAAAATGAGCTGAGACAAAGACAATAGTATGCCTAAACGATGGGTCGCCAACCCTTACAAAATGAAAAAAAAAAAAAGTGATAACAGAATCACCACTTCAATCCTCCCTCGAAGAGGTGTCTCCACCCGGGATCCAAACTTTCCACCTGAGGTCGGGTGACAGTGCTTGTCGCCGAGTGTGCAACTTCCAACGTAAAGGAGCAACCTGCCCTTGAAGACGATTGATCTCCTCTTCCATACGGGCAACTTAGTTCTCAAGGCAACCAAGCCTTCTTCCTTGATAAGAATCTTGAGCCCTCGTCTGGTTGAGTGCAAAGCCAAACCTTTCTCACTTACACGAGGCCCCGCCCTGGAACAGGCGTTAAAAGCTTCCCTCTCCGAGAATGAGTGAAAGACTCCGCCCATGTCAAGAGAAGCAGGACTGTCATCGTCCTCCACAACCCTACTGCCACCTAAGTTAGCATCGCGGTTCTCCTCCTCTTCCTCCTCCTCACCCCCTGGGTGCAATGGAGCCTCTACCTCCCCTTCCTCCGGAAGACCCGGCACTTCGTCTGGAACAAAAAGAAGGTCACTCCCTGAATTGTCGAAAGATTCAGAGAGATGATTGCCAGAGGAAGAGTTTGAAATCTCTATCCTCCCAACCAGCGTATGAGGGTTGGCTCTTGCGACACTAACCAAGCCTCGAATCCGATTACTTTGGCAAGAACCTGGTGGAGCATGAAGAGCCGAAACCCTTCGTGGCCCTCTCCTACGTGCATTTCCGTCCATGATTCTGAATCTCTGAACAAGTGAGCAAAACACTTAGAAGATATGAGGAAAGACAAAATACGAGTGTAAAGCAAGAGGACAAAAACCCTTTTAAATAGATGTGTTGGGCGGGAATGTCCAAATTGTGCGTTTCTTAAAAACTTGACCATGATTTATTTCGCAACCTGCATTATTCAATGCGTTGGTGGTGTTCATTGAATGGCGGAGTCGAAAAGCCTCATGACAAGGGCTAGATCCAAGCATCCTTAATGGGTTTCTCTAATCTTCAGGCCCAATTCCCCCATCAGAAAGAATAATACGAAAGCAAGTAAAGCAAGCAACAAGTACAAAAGTGACAAAGAGATTGAATAAAAATAGCTACAAGTTAATTCTTTAATGATCAGTACAAGGAATCTGGATTAACAATAAGATGTATAACGACTAAAGGGGAACTTCACCACCGCTTTTAGATGCAGCCCCCTCTTCATTTCCAGCCTCCTTAGGAGGAACATCCTCATGTAAAAGGCAGGACCAAAGGCAAATAGCATCTGGCAATTCCTCTTGTCCGATCAATTTAAGCTCTCTTAAAGCTACAGGGTCGGGTTCGACCTCTTCAATGGCAATGGTTTTGAGTCAGTCTTGTGACTCTTTGCTCGTCGCAATCGCTCTTAAGGTTTTGAATCCCCATCCAAACCCATGAACCCAAGTACGGTTCCAAATCTTGTAGACTTTTGCAAGCTGTTGTCTATACCGTCGCGCCTTTTCACTCTCGTTGCGATGCTTCTTCAAATGACGATGAGACAGTGCCGTAGCATTAGCCTCTCTCACTCGGAGATCAGAAATTTCTTTTCTTAGGGTCCTGAGTTTTTCAGCCTGTATTAAGGAATAGCTCTGAGCATCTTCGAGTTCCTTTTGTAAAGAGTCACAGCTATTCTCCATTGAAGACAAGTTTCCTAACATGCTCGCTATTTCAGCCTTATACCCTTCAATAAGCCTTTTCTACTCGTCAGCGATGCACTATAGTCGCGACAGGTGAGCAGATAACTTAGATTCCACTTTCATGGCCTTTGTGAGCTTGGCCTCAAGGTTGGCAGTGGTGCTCTCGAGTTCGGACTTAGCTATATCAAGTCTACGGACTTTAGAGGTTAACTCGTCGATCTTCAGTTCTCCAACATCTACAACCAAGTGAAGTTGGTCGTATCGAAGAGCGTTCTTCGAGAATTTCCTGTCTTTTCAAAACTTCAAAAAGCTTGCCGTCCCGACCTTATAACTTCTTTACTAGCTCAAGATTTTGAGCCTCTAGAATTGCAATCTTGGACCGAGCTTTTGAAAGTTCGTTATCACGATCTTCTAGATCCTTCATTAGTCTAAGATTTCGAACCTCCAGAGAAGCGGAAAGGGATTGAGCCTCTAAAAGCTCGTCTTCACGAGCCTCTATTTTTTTCGCCAACTTGAGGTCTGGAACCTCAAGAGCGGTGACCCTAGATTGAGCCCTCTTCATCTCAAAGAAAAGATCTTGGCTAAAACACAGATGTCTGCCAAGCGAGTCTGCAGCGACTAGAGAATCCTGCAACATAGAATGAAGTTAATATATAGCACTCGAGTTAGGTGAACCTCGAGCTAGTAAAAAAAACATCCTTACCTTAAGTCGATGGCAAAGAGTACGGATTGGATCCTCAGAAGACCTGGTCACTTCCCACCATGTGTAACCAGCTAGAGGGGCGGTCCCTGGTGACCCGACCTAATTGGGCACCGAACCATCAGGTCGCCAATCCTAAAAGGTGTCGAAACAGGAAGGAACTTCACCATGAGCTGCAGTGCGAAGTTCTGCCCTAGGCGAGCATCTGCCTTCAACATCTCAAATCCCAGAGGTAGCGGTTCCCCCATCTATAACGGTGACCGCTAAAAGGGGTTCGACTTCCTCCACTATGAGGACAACCTTGATATCCCGAGCCCCAGAGGTAGCGATTCTTCCATCCATAATGGCAATTGCCAAGACAAATTCGGTCTCTTCCCCTATGGAGGTGGCCTCAACATCCAGAACCTCAAATGCTTCAAGGGCCACGGTAGCATCCCGAATCTCAGAATGAATATCCTTCCCGCTTATGGCAACATTCACCTCAACCTCGCTAAGAGCGGGGACCGGTTCGATCACCTCCATCTAAGCGGTGGCTTCACCTGGCACCACCGACAAAGTTCCCACTAATGGAACAGGGTCTCCTCCTCCATCCCCTAGGAGGCACCTTTTCAGGAGTCAATTTCGAGCTGGCCCCCCTAAAAGTGACCATAACACATCGAGCCGAACTTTTCAAGGGGTTCTCCTCAAGAAGCCTCGCGAACTCAGATTTCTCTGGTTCATTCTTTTTAGAGATCGAAGAAGAATCCCTATTCGATGATCTTTCTGGGGCCTTCCTTTTGGCTGCTCGAGATCTTCTCGCAAAGGGAATGTCATCTCCATCCTCAGCCGAACTATCGTCAAGAATAACGAGCCCCTCCACAATGGGGGAGGCTTGTCGTTCTTCCTAGCTCTCCTCCCTAGATAAAGTCAAAGAAGCCGCCCCTTTAGCGGAGGAAATAGATGCCTCGATTTCTTCAAGAGGTACAAGGTCTGTGTTCCGAGACCTCATTTTACGAGTCCCGCCCCTAACCTTTCCTCTCTTCTCAGGTCCAAAAAGCATGTTGGGAACCCTAGCCATTCCAACGCATCTATGTTAGTGAAACCCAAATACTTCTACAAGAAAGCAGGGCAAAGCAGGAGCCCCAAATTTGCCTCTTTACTTTTCGCCTTCACATGCTCTAAGGACCAAGCAGTCATCTGATTAACTTTATCCTGCTGAATGGCAGTCAATTTTGGCTTCAAAAACTTCTCCGATGTTATTTCCCTCCACTGGTGAGGGACACGGATTTTGGGAAGCCGACCCTGCAAAATTTTGGGAAATTACCATCCTAACCTAGAAACAAAAAAGAATGCGGATTCGAAGACGGGATTACTACTCCAAGAATGGGGGGTCGAGAAGAACTTCTTGTTCCAGGCCTGAATGGTCCAAGTGTGGCCATACTTGACTGGGATGAACAAATTTAGGAACTCCGACTCGGACAGATGGACGCCTTCCCGCAGAACCATCGGCCACGCCACGCAGCAGGCGAGTACGTTTTGCCACCCGTTAGGTTTCAATTGAGTCGGTGCCATCCCCAAGATGTGTAAAACCTCCCAAACCACAAGAGAAAAAGGAAGGCTAATGCTAACCTTGAGTGTCATTTCAAAAATGCAAACCTTATTCTCCAGGCCGTTCCCATTGATGCCCTCATCTGACTTGGGAATGCGAATGGTCACGTCATTCGGAATCTCATAAACCTTCCTCAACCTATTGACGTCTTTCGGCTTTAGAGAAGATCGCCATTTAGAGGGAGCACCAGAGGCACCTAATCTCGATGATTTCGTCATAAAATCTGAGTAAGGAATTGTGAACTAAAGATGGAAGCAAGGAACTTGTTACAGTGAAAATTAGCGAAAGAGTCGAAAACGAAGAACTCTTTGCGTAGAAGATAAGATTGGATCTTTTCTGCATAGACGCACCTATATATGTAGACGCAACCTCGCTCCAGAAATATCTAAAGGAGGTGGAACACGTGAAGCGATTCCAAAAGGAAGTGCAACATTCAAAGCACCTCAAAAAATGAACTGGCGGGATGTTTGCTGCCAACCCTATTTATGATGGAAAAACCCTTCCGCCTTTCTTAACGCACAACGGGGAAGGCTTGGGGGGTAACTGTTGGGACTTGGGCCTGAAATTACTACAGCCCATCCCAATGAGTTTGTCCAATCCTTTAACTAAGGTTGGAGTCTTGGAATAGGCTATCCCATACCCAAGGTCGCCTAGCCAAATTAAGATTCATTAGCATCTTTGTAAAACCAAACTGTCTTGGTTTAAGACTGAGAAACATAAAGGAGCTTGATGATAATAGGACAAAGCTTGAGATGACATGCATTTAAGGAAGCCGACCTCAAGTCCATACCTTCGCGTATCTCTAGGACACGCCAACCCAAGGATGTGATAGATGTGATGCATGAACTGTGATTCCGATACCGTGGACAAATACTCGATCGACACCTAGCGCTTCTTTGACTAACCAGTACAAGTGTATGTGGTACAAAAAAAAAAAAAAAACTGATGACTAGTAGTTACATTCTGAATATATTCTTTACGTGAGAACTGTTGGAAATCATGCTCCATGTTAACAAAAAACATGGTATAGCACAACGAAAACATAACAAAAATTTTTAAATAGATTTAACTGATCTAGGATTGCAATTAACTTCAAGAGAAAGCATGCTTTTGATTTTCACAAGATTAAAGTAAAACATAAATAAGATTTACTTACAAATCCTGTCGGTCTCTCCTTAGGCATATAGGGCTATTTGAATTCACCTTTGCATCTTTGTTGTTGATGATCTTCGAAGCTGATGAAGAACATGAAGAACACCAAGAACGCCATGAACACCAAAAGCTCCATAATCTTCAAAGGCTTGATGAATTCCAAGAACGCGAAGAACATGATGAACAATATTCTTCATAAATCCGAATCTTCTTCTTGATGGCTGAACATGACAGTGAGTGTGGACTCACAACTTGAAGCAAGAGAATAATATTTTCTTTTACAAAAATCACTCACTTAACACCTCAATGCTTATTGTCTACAGTTTGTAGAAAACTTGTATTCTAAGAGATGATATTGTAGTAATGGAAGTAGTTTTCCATTCGGTGTATTGGAGTGTTTTTTCTGCTTCTGACTGAGCCTCTATTTATAATTACAGGTCTGCTTGGAGAAGAGGTAAAACAGAGAAATCTAGAATCTTCTAGAAGGTTAGGAGCTGCGTCCACAAGGAGAATATTTCTCCTTGTAGCCGCCGGCCATGGGGAGCATTATGCTCCCCATGAGCCTAGGGCTAAGGTTAAAACCCTAGCCTAGTCTCTCTTATACTGCATGGGCCCCTTGGTTTTATCCTGCAGGCTCAATGCTCATTTTCTGTGGACTGTGCTCTAGGAATTAATTCCTTAGCCCAAGCATTTCCATACTAATGGCCCTTGAGAAATAAATTCTCTAGCCCATGTTTAAATAAATAAAACAAACCAAATTAATATAAATATTAATTTTTGGCCCATGTCTTGTTTAAATAAAAACATATGCAATTAATAAATAAATAAATAACTGAAACTCATAATTACTTAGTCAATTTACAACAGCTCAAGAAGGGACTCGGAAGGAAAATATATTTAGCTACTTTAGTCCCTTGAAATCTTGTCATCCAATGACTCATCACATTGATCAAAAATCACAGATAATTTCACTAAATAAATGTGAGTGAACTCTTAATCATATTTTGCAATAAACAATTAATCCTTCATGACATACTTACCATATTACCCCTCCATGGAATATATTCCATGGTTAAACCAAAAATGAATAACTGTCACTTTGTTCACACATCTTTTTCCTTGATTACCTGGATCCAAACCTCATAATTTATCCCAATGTACCTTGTGAGATTAAACTCATCCTTGTACACAGTTTCAGTTAAATACCACTGAAAATGCTCGAGCCTGAGACACATGATAAACATTCGTATTGATCCTAAAACAAGGGGAATTTTCTCATCTCTTTGTTCTCCTACAAAGGACTTGGACTCCTTTTTGAAGAGTGATCTGCCACAATGCTACATTATGATTGCCCAATGTACAAAGAATGTATGACCATTGATTTGATCTCACCGAGATACATCAAAGCAATCACCACTTGACATCTAGTTCACAATCTTCTCAAGATTTAGAGTAATATTCATAAGTGTCATGCACGCTCATCATTTTCTATGACAGTCATTATAGGAATGATGGCTCATGCGGTCCTGTTCAGTGCATAGCCTTATATAAGCCTACCTTGCTATAACACCAACAATGTTAACCTGAAGCCACACTGCTTCACTCGATTAAGACAAATCCTAAAGTTGACACGTTATAGTCTAGGTGAAATTCTCGGTTTCACTTACGACTACGAACAATACTTTAATAAGTTACAAGGGACTTTTGACTATAGTTTTCTGTGTGACCAATATCATTGCTTCACACCACAATCAAATTCAATGCAAAATAGGGACTGCATATAACCGGTAAATATACAAACCCCATATATGCTATGTAAAACAATAATAAGTATGTCAAAAGCTCAATAATCAAATCAAGGAATAATCAACAATATTCATCACATCTAAAATATCTTTATGATCAATTGGAGTTTTGGACACTAGTTCCAACAAGAACTGACTTTGGTATCGGAGCTATCACCCGCCGGCCAACCCCGACAAGCTCTTATGTTTGACTATTCTTTGTTTGCAGATCTACGCATCACCAAGTTCGGAAATTGTCCTAACATACTCAAAATATGCTAAGAATGCTACCTTATTTCTAAGGATCATAAATACGTAATTCTATTGTAACATAAAAATCCTAATTATGCAATCCTGAGTACCAACGATCGTTCCCTGCATAGAATGAATGTTCTTGTCCCTGAGAAATGATCGTTCATTATAGATAGTGGATCATTCGTTCATGAGTCAGAATGCATGAAATCTCAAAGCATGGAAACCTATTTTAAACCAAACCTAAACCTTTCAACCATCATATATGATCACATAATGACATATGAACATAGGAAATTGTGAAACACACGTAAACTCATAATCTTTTTATGAAAACATATTATAGGGTGAAATGATGAAATCGTTAAGACATGCATATTCTAACCCATAAAACACATAGTTTTAGCACCTTGGTAATCAAAAACAAAATCTAAACAAAGGGGTTTGGTTTTTACCTCCTTGGAGAATGAAGTCTTCCAAGCTTTCTCTCTTCGCACAAGGCTTATCTTTCAAGTTCTCACTTCCTCACAAAATTTTGGGGTGGCAAGGTTCTGGAATGAGTGGTGAGTGAGCTAGGGGGTGAAGGGGGGGTATTTATAGGAGTGATGGTCAAGCGAAGGTGGTCCAAAAGTGAAATTGCTTTTTTCAGACTCAAACGATCGTTTGCATGTACTCAAGCGATCGTTCGTGTACTTTCTGACACTTTTTTGCCGAGAGTCAGATGCGTGGATGGTGTGAACAGTACTATTAGTCTACGATCGTTCGTCCTTAGGAACAAAATACAACTGTCTAGGTCATCTAACGAACATTCTAATGATCTCATCGATCGTTTGTTGCTTCTCGGTTTTAAATAAATTGAAATATTATTTTACATAAAAAGGTATTTAAAAAAAAAAATGAATCTTGGTTATTCTGAAAATTTATTCAGGGTATGACACCCACAGAATGTCTTTTAAGACCTGATTGGTTCGTTTTGACTAACCGTCCGTTTATGGGTGAAAAGAGGTACTGAACTTTAATTATGTCTCCATTTCCTTCTGCAAGCCCTTCCAGAATCTTGATGTAAATCGGCAATCTTTGTCTGAAACAATTGCTGAAGGTACTCCGTGAAGTCGTACTATATTCTAGACATATAGCTTCACCAACTTATCCATTAGGTCCTTAATCCTCATGGGAATGAAATGAGTGCTCTTCGTCAAGCGATCTATGACAACCGAAATGGCATCTTCCCCTGTAGGTGTCCTTGGGAAACCTACTATGAAGTTCATTGCTATTGCGTCATACTTTCATTTGGGTATGAGTTGTGGCTTAAGCATCCCTCTTGGTCTTTGATGTTCGATCTTTACCTGTTGACAGGTAAGGCACTGCTCCACATACTTGGCGATGTCCCGCTTCATCATGTTGTTCCACAAGTATGTGTTCTTCACATTATTATACATCTTTGTGCTTCTAGGATGTACAGAAAATAGAGAACAATGAGCTTCACTCATGATTTCTTTTCCTAGTTCAATGTTTCCTAGAAAACACACTAACTTAAAATGGGAAAGCATCTCGTCGTCCCTTAGGTGAAATTCCTGTGCTTTACCTTCTTCGAGCTGTCTCTTAATCCTCATACACTCTAGGTCATCGACCTGAGCTACCTTGATCAATTTCTAACAATTCTAGTTGTACCACCATGCTACACAAAAGTACTGGCATGCCTTCGTCAACGAATTCCAGCTTTAACCTCTCAAGCTCCATGATCAATTAAGGTTGAGCTACTCCTTGTGCTGATAGCTTGATTGTTGACTTCCTGCTAAGGGCGTCTGCCACTATGTTAGCCTTACCGAGGTGATAGTTGATCTCACAGTCGTAGTCCTTAATCAACTCCAATCACATTCGTTGTCTCATGTTCAGCTTCTTATGGGTAAAGAAATACTTTAAGCTCTTGTGGTCCATGTAGATCTTTCACTTTTCGCTATACAGATACTGCCTTCAAATCTTTAGAGCAAAGGCAAACGGCTGCTAATTCCAAGTCGTGCGTCGGATAGTTCTATTCGTAGCTCTTCAGTTAACGTGAAGCGTAAGCGATCACCTTCCTGTTTATGCATAAGCATGCACCCCAATCCTTTATTTGAAGCATCACAGTTGTTGGGACAGTTTCTGAATCCGATGACACGTAAACCTGTAAGCAGAGAAAAATCAGGCACAAGAGCTTGCCGGAGGGGTCCGGCGGGGGATAGCTCCGATGCCAAAGTCAGTTCGGTTCTAAGAGCTAGTTCTCAGCAAAGAAGACTTAGAATATTTTTTGGGTTGTGTTACTTACCTCGCAACCGAGCTTTTTTACCTTTTTATATGGTGGCAGATTCCCCGAGGCCCATTTAATGAACCTCTATGGTGGGGCCTTAAACTCCCCTTTTTCTTCTAGGCCCATGCTGGCCAATGAATATCCCTCCGGGTGTCAGAGTTGGTACACCTTGGAAATACGCGGGGGTGGGATTCAAGGTCGGCTGTCAAAAATGTGGGTCTTAATGAACCTTGTTCTTTCTTCATCAAGGTTCATTATCTCTCTAAACTAGGAGACCGAACCTGAGTCAATGTAGCCCTTAATAGGGTCAACCGAACCTTACAACTTCGGTAGACCATCATGTAGGCTTGGGCCTTTCACGTGCTGACCGGATTGTGGAATAGGACATGGACCTATAAATCTACCAGGCCCAATTCTTAACAATTACCCCCCAAAATCCCTCGCGTCATATCTCGGGAATGGCGGGAGCATTTTTTTTTTTTGAATGAGCTGGCGGTTAGTGTTTCGTCAGTTCATTCTTCGAAATACCTTGGGCGCCGCACTTTCCTCCCAATTAGCTCCACGTGCTCGCTCCTCCTCCACGCATTCGTTCTGATGTGTATAAGTATGTCTAAAAGAAAGATTCTTCCTTATCTTTTCCGTGTAGAGTTCTTAGCCATTGTTGCAACCTCTTTAACTCTCTCTACAGCGACCGACCTTTCACCTTTCACTTTCAACTCGACACTTCCCTTTCAGATACAATGACGAAATATTCTAGGCTCGGCACCTCTGGGGCCCCTTCCATTTGGCGATCCTCTCTAAAACTGGAGGATGCCGAAAGGTTAAGGAAGACTTATGAGATTCCTAACGGCGTAAATATTCGGATTCCTGGACCCAATGAGAAGATTCACGGGAATGTTTTGGAGAATGAGGTGTGTGTTTTTTAGCAGGCCCTTATGGCCGGGCTCCATCTCCCTTTTTCTCTGGTGGCTCGTGAAATCCTGCACATCTTAGGGATGGCTCCCACCCAATTAAAGCCCAGCGCGTGGCGGAACGTAATTGCCTGTTGCGTAGCGTGGCCAATGGTTCTGGGGGAAGGTGTGCACCTTTTCGCACCAGAATTCTTGAATTTATTCATCCCGATTAGGTATGGCCACACATGGACCTTGCAGGGTCGAAATAAGAGGTTCTTTTCTACTCCGAGTACATGGAGCAATAACCCCCCTTTTGAGAGTTCTTTCTTCTTCATTTCCAACTTAAGATGGGAACGTACCCCCATTCTGTGGGACCACTTACCCGAAGTTCAGGTTCCTCGCCACTAGAGAGACTTAAAATCGATGAATTTTCCAAAACCGAAGTTGATAGTGGTCCAGCAGGACAGGCTTGATCGCATAGTTGCTTGGTCTTCGCAAAGCCTGGAGGAGGAAGGAGAAGAATCGAACTTCGGATTCTTGCTTCGTCCAGTTTTCTTACAGAAGCACTTGGGCTACTCTGAGCATAGATGCGCCAGAATGGCTAGGATTCCTTAGGTGCTCTTCGGTCCAAAGAAGAAAAGAAGAGCAGAGGGTTCAACCAGGCGAACGAGGTCTAAAGGACCGAACCCCGCACCCGTTAAGGAAGTCGAACCGTCCATTTCCTCTACCGAAGGATCGATTTCCCTCTCTTTGTTTGGAGAGGAAGATTCGGGAGGAGGGCAGGTCCCTCAATTCGTAGAAGGTCCAATCATCCTTGATGATAGCCCGGATGAAGACGAGGATGAGATTCCTCTCGCGTTAAGACCCCATGTCCCCAAGAGAAAGACTCTGGAAGAGATGGAGGACATGGACCTCTCTCCATCCCCTAAGAGAATGGAGGTGGAGAGATCTGAATTCACAGCGTTTCTCGAGGAGAACCCTCCGACGAGGAAAGCTCAGAGTGTCAATCTCATCATTAAGGGTGAGAGCTTGGGACTAACAACTGAAGTGGCTCTTCTTGATGGAGGTGAAGGAAGGGATCCAGCTCTGCCGTCTCTTCCTTCGCCAACGCCGATAATCAAACCTGCTACCGACGCGGCGAGGATCGGGTCAGTAGCAGCTTCAGGGGAGGTTGAGCTAGATGCTGTCATGAGCGAGACAGGTCTTATCTCCGAAGTTGAGGGTGTTGTGGTGGCTCCCAACCAGGAAGAAACCAAACTTGCCGCAGCGGGTACCAGTCCTTGAGGCTCTCCACAGTTATCGTTTTGAAGGTCCGGTGCCCGAAGAGGCTGCTTCCACTGGCAGTCCCACATGGTGGGGGGCGGTTGGATCTCAAGAAGATCCGATTCTTACTCTTCGCCACTGAATCGAGGTATGAATTACAATTACTATTATTCACTTCAGTTCCTCTAGGGTTTGGATTATCCATTAATTTTGCTTGTTTCTATAGGATTCTCTGGTTGCCGCGGATTCACTCGACAAACACCTGCATACCAGCCAAGGCTCATTTCTCGAGTTGAAGGAAAAATTGGAAGCTCGGGAGGATGAACTTTCGAGGGCTAGGTCTACAATTGCGATTCTAGAGTCTCAGAACCTCGAATTGGAGAGAAGGTCGGCGAGCCGTGATAAGGAGCTTTTCGAAGCTCTGAGAAGGCAAGAAGTCTTAGAGGAGAGATCTTCGAAGTACGACCAGCTTCGCTCAGCTGTTGATGTTGGGCAGGCGAAAATCGATGAACTGACCTCCGAAGTTCTCAGGTTTGACTTGGTCAACTCTGAGCTTGAGGGCATCATGGCCGACCTTCGGGCTAAGCTTGCGAGGGCAACGCAGGCGGAGTCCGAATTGTCAACTTGTTCATCGTGGTTGCAAGGGATCGTCAATGCGCAAAAAGGGCTCCTTGCTAGGTATAAAGCCAAAGTAGCGGACTTATTGCGAAAGCTCTCTTCTGTAGAGGCCGAACGTAATTCCGTTCGACATGAGTTGGAGGATGCCTGAGAGCTCCTGACTGTGCTGGAAGTTGACAAGGTTAAGTCTTTGGAGAAAAAGATTGATATCCTTCGAGCGCGAGCAGGCGCCGCCCTAGAACAGATGCAACGGCACATGCAGAAGTACCTCGAGAAGACCGAGCAGGTGAAGAAGTACACACAACAACTCGGTCAAGTTCATAAGGTCAGAAACCGTACTTGGGTTCAAGGATTTGAGTGGGGGTTTGAGACCTTCCGAGTAATTGCGATGAATGAAGGATTGCGGGACAGGGTACCCACTATCACCATCCGCGACATTGAGCCTGATCCTCAAGCCTTGAGCAAACTCAAAAGGATTGGGATGGAAGAGTTGCCAGATGCTCGTGGATTATGGACTGTTCCACTGCCTATAGCGGTACTTCGTCTAGCGGCCGAAGACGAAGCCGGAGCCAGACCCAGTGCTAGTGGGGGTATTCCCCCTTCATAATTGTACACCATGCTTGTTGTATAAAGACTTCTCCTTTTTATTTGTTTTCGCTTTTTGATTGAAATCAACTTACTATTGTCTTTTATCCTTCAGTTGCTTTTGTGCTAATTCGGGCTTTGAAATGGAAAGGCCCATTTAGAATGGTTGGCCTAGGTCTTCGTAATAGGGCCTTCCTTCCCTTTTTTTTTTCTTTTTTTTTCAAATGGTGGGACCAAGCCTAACTCTCATAATGAGATTCTTTGACTCTGTACCACCGTCCGACTTCGTTTCATTTCTTGTCATTAAGTCTTGGGCAATGCAGTTCAGAATTTTATCCAGGCATTTTCGTACTTTATCAGAACAAAACTTTGTTTCGTTACCTCATTTTAGGAATTCAAAGGGTCTCGTATGAGGCATCGACAATGGCAGGCTGTGCAATAAATGACAGTGGAGTTCTCCAAGAGGTGCGCCTGCTGGGTTTTCCAAGTTCAACATGCCTATTTAAAGGGGTGTTATGCGTATAGTTTCTTCACCATCACATTTCATCCTTCTTTCAGCACAAGTGCTTTTACTCTTTTTTTGTCTTCAAGGCCTTATACCATGGATGGTGATGCACGCCGGAGAGGGCCTCGAAGGGTTCCTGCCCCCCAACCTCCGCCTGGCTCAAAGTAATCGGCTCTGAGACCAGGTCGGGTTTGCTAGGGCCAACCCCCCAGCGCCAATCAGGAGGATTGTGATTTCAAACTCCTCGTCTATTAATCGCTTCTCAGAGTCTCCTGGTCATTCCAACGGTGACAGTGACCCTTTCTTTGCCCTGGATGCGGTGCCCGGTCCCCCAAGAGAGGAGGAAGTAGGGGCTCCTCCAAACCCAGCAGAGGAGGGGGAGGACCCAGCTTTTGACGCCGGCAGCGACAGGGTTGTGGGGGATGACAATGGCCCTCCTTCCCCCGACATGAGTGGAGATTTCCGCTCGATGGAGCAGAGGGAGGCCGCTTACTCCTTCTCGGCAACGAGGCCCAGCAGGGAGCGGATTAGGGCCTCTGCCGCACTCGATCAAACAAGGAGTCATGACTTCTACCAGGGAAGAAGACTTGGTCGCCTAAAGAACCGGGTCGCTTGCCTGAAGGCGGAGATTAGCCGTCTCCAAGGGACACTCACTCCGTTACGCGAAAGACTACGCGCTCGGCACATGGCATTGGGGCCTGAGTTTGGGTGGAGGGTCTATGTCCCTAGTGGTGATACCTCTTCTGACGAGGACTAAGGCGGAAGTTATGCCTTTGCATCACTCTCTTCTCTTTCCTCTTTTTTTTTTTTTGGATTTTGTAAGGGTCGGTGACCCGTAGCTTGTTCGTATTGCTACCCTTGTTTAGGCATTTTCCTTTATTGTTTTTTGTTTCGAAAGGGAGGTATTCCAACCTCATGTAATGATCTTGTTATGTATCTTCCCCCTCCTTTTGAAATGTATTTGTGATGTTTTATCTTCGTTAAACACCATGTGAACACAGCATTCATCTATGTTGTTATTAAGAGCAGCATAAAACAACAAGGGCTTTTGTTTTACCTCGTTTTGCCCATATGCGCTGTAGCCGGGTTTGGTTAACTTGCTCGCTGTGCGAACCTTTTCTCGTTGATGTGTTAGGTTTGCACGCTGGAAGGGTACCAAACTTTCGCAGCTAGAACATCGATCGTTGCTCTTTGAGTTTCCCGCTCCAGTTTAGCATGTCAGGTTCAACATGCCAGGGGGTCGGCGACCTCAATGGCGGAACGCTAATTTTTTGGTCTTTAATCTTGAGGGAAAAGAGATTACATCTGGTCCCCATCATTCTTGCTCGTGTTGTTCATGTACACATAGAGGGAAAAGGAAAAAGTAGAGGAAAGCAAGTTTCGTCAGTGGATAAAATACAACTTTGAAAGTGCAAGGGATTACTGGTACTACTTCTTTAAATGCTTTGCATTCCAGGGGTGGGGCAGTCTCCTTCCTTCAGAAGTTTCAAGGTGGTAAGCACCATGTCGGTTGCACTCTATGACCCTATAGGGCCCTTCCCAGTTTGGAGCTAGCTTTTTGTCTATACGCTCATTGGTTGCCAAAGTCACCTTCCTGAGCACCTAGTCGCCAATTTTGAACTTTCGGGGCTTGACCCTTCGATTGAAATATTGAGTTGCCTTCTGACGATATGAAGCCATTACAGTTTCTGCCTGGTCTCATCTTTCCTCCAAGAGGTCTAGTGATAGCTTCAGTCCTTCGTCGTTAAGCTCGGGATCGTACTTCTGGACGCGAAGGCTCGTCAACTCCATCTCTACTGGAACGACCACTTTCGACCCAAAAAAGGCTAGGCCAAAAGGGGTATCCCTAGTAGGGGTTCTCTTGGTGATTCTGTAAGCCCATAGTACTTCGTGAAGTTGATCGGCCCACGCACCCTTCCTATCTTCAAGCTTCTTCTTTAATATTTTGAAGATGGTCTTGTTCGTAGCCTCCACTTGTCGATTAGCTTGGGGGTGCCCTGGTGAAGAGAAGTAATTCTTGACTTTAAGATCCCTACACCAGTCTCGAAATGCTTGACAGTCGAACTGCTTCCCATTATCTATAACAAAGGCATGGGGAAGACCATATCTGCAGACCACTGACCTCCAAAGAAACCTGGTAATGTTCTACGAGGTAATGTGGACGAGGGCTTCTGCTTCTGCCCATTTAGTGAAATAGTCGACTGCTACTACCAGAAACTTAACACCTCATTTTCTAGGTGGCAGGGGGCCAACAATGTCTACCCTCCACATGGAGAGGCAACGGGAGTGAGCTCCTCATGTGGATTCTTCTGATCGTTTGCGAACTTCTGACATTTTTCACAAGCTTTCACCATTTCCATGAACTGCTAGTACATCTTAGGCCAGTAATATTCGACCTTGACAGCTTTATGGGCAAGAACACGTCCCCCGGAGTGACTGCCGCATACTCCTTCATGGATTTCTTTCAGGGCATAATCAGCCTCATCTTGGAATAGACACTTGAGGAGCGGCAGAGTGAGGCCTCGACGATAAATGGATCCGTCGATGACTGTGTATTTGGAAGCTTTTAGGCGTATCCTGGTAGCAGCTTTTCGGTCTGCAAGGAGTTGGCCCTCCGTAATATACTGGAATATCTCTATGGCCCATTCTGGCGGGTCCTGTACCACACACACCTGAAGGCCGCCCACGATGGCTGGCGCAGGCAGTAAACAGACTTGTTCTTCAGAGCTCTCAAGCTCCTCCTCCTATGTTGACCCAATCCGGGTGAGCCTATCCGCTTTTGCGTTCTCTTCTCTAGGGACCCTCTTGACGTGGAAATGCGTAAACTGAGCTGAAAGTTCTTTAACCTTTGCAAGGTATTTTTTCATTTTTTCTCCCTTTGTTTCGTATTCACCCAAGATATGGCTAGCTATTACACACAAATCAGTACAAACTTCAACGCTTTCAGCTATAAGTTTGTGATCAATCGTTAAGCCTGCTATCACGGCTTCATATTCTGCCACATTATTGGTGGCTTTGAAGCCCATTCTGATCGCATATTTGATCTCTTGACCTTCTGGGGTGACCAGAACTACGCCTGCTCCACTTCGTCTTTTTGTCGCCGAACCATCGACGCAAACCTTCCAAAGGTTACGCACTGGTCGGTCCTCCTAGTTGTTAGGGGTCGTAAACTCTGCTATGAAGTCGGCCATTGCCTGACCCTTTACGGCTGCCCTAGGCAAGTACTCGATATCAAACTCACCTAACTCCACTGCCCAATTTACTAGGTGCCTCGAAGTATCGAGCTTGAACAGCATATCTTTTAAAGGATGGTCGGTTAGCACCCGAACCTTGTGGGCTTGAAAGTACGGCCTTAATTTCTTTGCCGAAGTTACTAACGCGGAAGCTAGTTTCTCAATCTGTGGATACCTACTCTCTGCACCTCGGAGAGCCCTGCCAGTATAGTATACGGGTTTTTGCACCTCTTGGTCCTCTCTGATCAGGACCGAACTAACGGCGGAATTAGACATCGCGAGATAAACATAGAGTGGCTCACCTTCTATCGTTCGGCTAAGGACTGGGGGACTAGCCAAGTAGTTCTTCAATTGCTGGAAAGCCTCTTCGCACTCTTCCCCCCAAACGAAAGCCTTCTTCAAGCTCTTGAAGAAAGGTAAGCACTTGTCTGTGGATCTAGAAATGAACCTGTTGAGGGCGACTATCCGCCCGGTGAGCCGTTGGAGCTACTTTGCGTTCTAGGGGGACTCCATCTCCAAGACTGCCTTTATTTTTTTCGAGTTCGCCTCAATGCTTCGATGTGAGACCATAAAGCCCAGGAATTTCCCAGAAGACATGCCAAAAGCGCACTTGGCGAGGTTAAGCCTCATCTTGTAATGCCTCAGGACGCTAAAAGCTTCTTCAAGGTCTGCCAGGTGATCTTCAGACTTCAAGCTCTTAACCAACTTGTCATCTACATACACTTTCATATTTCTCCCAATTTGTTTTTTGAACATCATGTTTACCCACCGCTGATAGGTGGCACCAGCGTTCTTCAACCCAAAGGGCATCACCTAATAACAATACAATCCTCGATCTGTAATGAAAGAGGTTGCTTCTTGGTCAAACTCATGCATTCGGATTTGATTATAGCTTGAAAAGGCGTCCATAAAGCTCAAGAGGTTGTGGCCTGAAGTAGAGTCCACCAGGAGATCGATTCTTGGGAGTGGGAAGCTGTCCTTAGGATAAGCCTTGTTAAGGTCTGTAAAGTCTACACACATCCTCTACTTACTCGTAGATTTCTTGACCATCACCACATTAGCTAGCTAGTCAGGGTAATGGACCTCCCTGATAAAATTTATATCCATCAACTTGTCGACTTCTTCGGCTATGGCTTTGTTCCATTCAGGAGCGAAATTTCTTTTCTTCTGTTTGACCGGCTTAGCAACGGGGTCTATGTTTAATCTGTGTGAGGTGATGTCAGGGTCAATACCGGGCATGTCTTCATGCGTCCAGGCGAACACATTAAGGTTCTTCTTTAGGAATTCCGATAGCATAGCTTTTGATTCTCCCAGCAACTGCGATCTGATCCTCACCACACGATCAGGGCCGTCAACGGCTACTTCAACAAGTCCTCGTTCGGCTCTGCCTTTTGCACTGCACCTTCATCCCTCACCTCAAAGTAGATAGGGAGAGTTTCTCTGGCACGAGGCTCCTTGAGGTCAAATTGTAACATTAATGGGCCTCCTTCTGATTCCCTATCACCATCCCCTTTCCATGGTCTGTAGGGAATTTCATCTTTAGGTGATAAGTGGACGTCACCGCCATTAGCTTATTGAGGGTCGGTTGAGTGTTGAATGTTACACATTCAAACTCCCTAACTAGCATATGTTAAACCATAGTTTGTATTATTATCTAATATTTTGTTGTGTTTAGTGTTTGTCTTATTTTTAGGTCTTAATGGGAAACACATGAAAATCTTGAACATTGGGCCTAAAAAGACATCAAAGGAAAGCTATGGAGCAGAAGAAATGCCCAGCGATCAATCACCATTTTCTTGGATCGATCGCAGCCTTAGATTGATTGCCATTTTCTTGGATCGATCGCAGAAAGTTAAGATCGATCGCTATCGAAGCTTCTAGAACGTGAACAGATATTTGACGACAGATAACGATGTAATGATATTTTGGATCAAATATTGCGGCTGGGCAGGTTATTGTGGGCGCCGAAATCACTTCTTAGAGGACTCCTAACAGCTGGACTTCAGATTTTTAGCTTGATCTTTCCTTAAAAAAAGATCAAAGCTCTTTTTCCATATATAATGTAATTTCTGTCCGAGAGAAAGGCAGTAGCTCGTTTTTAGTTTTATTAAGAATAGTTTTTAGTTTTCTTTCACTTTCTTTTGTTGTTGGACAGTAGGTAGATCACAACCCTTAACACTTAATCTCTTTAGGAAATGGTTCTCTCCAATTCAATGGAGATTTTCAATTTCTATATGAGGAACTAAACCTTTTATAAGGTTTTGATGGATTTCATTCCAAGTACTATGGGTTGATTATGTTTAGCTAGGATCTTGCACATTTTGTATAATGATTGTGTAGCCAAGGATATTGTTCTTCATGTGATATCAATTGAGTAAAATTATCTTTTCTTATCTATGAGAAAGTGTTGTTTTCTTGATTAACCTTTATGTTTCATGATCCTTGATTGAGGGAACATAGGCTATACAATGATGCTTTTTGACATGATTTATGAGAGTTTGATGAGTTATGCTAGGGACCACGATTCAATCCGCATTTAGTTTAATTAGTGTAAGTGGAAAGTCTAGTGGGAACCTATGATGCCTCATTCTTTTTCCATAGAATTGTGTAAGCTTTGAGGAGGATTTATATTGCATGCTAGGGAGCTTGAATTATCTCACATGTAGATGATTAGGTGGGTGGTTTGTGTGTAACTAAGATGCTATATCATTTCCTTTTAAAAGTATTTTCATGATGAGTGGTTGTAAGGGTTGACAACCTTTGCACTCTCACTTTATACTTATGTCAAAAAATTCATGCTAGATGTAGTTCACTTGTAGTATGAGGATTGGATGAAGTCAAATCCTTATACTCTCCCTACTCCCTACTCCCTACTCCCTTCACCTTTAAATTTGTTGTTATTTATTTTTGTTGTTTAGTTGTTAAGGATTTTAAAACCATGTATTTCATGAGTTGAGTTGGAAGGAAGCTTGAGAACTTCATTGCAAAGCAACCAACACAATCCCTGCATACGATACCCTCTTTTAGAACTATCCTACGAGGATACGATCTATAACGAGTGGTAATTATAAATTTAAAATCGAGTGCGCTTTCGAACGTATCATTGGTCTCCCCACTATAGCGTTGTAGGCCGACGGTCAGTCGACAACCAAGAAGTCCGTCATAACAGTTTTTTTCCTAGGCGCCGAACCTGCTGTGAGTGGGAGGGAGATCGTCCCCACTAGAAGGACCTTCTCCCCTGTGAAGCGTACCAAAGGCATGGGAGCCGGGGCCACTTGCTTCTGTTCAATCTTCATCTTCTCAAAAGCAAGAAGAAACAAGATGTCAGCTGAACTTCCATTATCAATCAAGATGCGGTGAATGTTGTAGTTTCCTATCATTATGGTTACCAACCAACGCATCGTCATAAGGATAAAAGACCCCCTCTTCATCTCTTGAAGAAAAGGTGACGGCGTCTAACTCTGTCTTGCAAGCCTTTGAAGGCCGCTCAAGGGAAAGTACTTCTTTAGAAGGCAACTTCCTGGCATAGGCTCGCCTCCTTGACCTGGAGGAGCCACCAGCTACGAAATCTCTGGCGATAGTGTGAATTTCTCCAATGGGTTCTCGCCCCATTCCGGGCTCTGTATGCCGGTGGACATTACGATCGTCGTGACGTCTCACTTCGCTATCGTCTCGGCGATGTCTTACTTCACTATTGGCCTGGTAATGCCTCGCTTCACTGTTGGCCCTGTAATTATCTGCATGGTCTCGGCGTCTAGGGGGAGTAGATGGACGACGACGGTTGTCGTAAGCGCGAGCTTCGTCATGATGACGCTGCTCCGTGTGCGGCTTGTCATATTTCGTATGTCGGTTGGCTGCTACAAATCAAGCCAACTTTCCCCCTTTGATCATTTTCTCTATTTCCATCCGTAGAGAGACGCAATCCTCGATCTCATGGCCATGGTCTTGATGGTAGTCACAGTACTTGTGCATGCTCCGCTTATCTGGAGGGGCCCTCATTCTCTCGGGTCGCTTCAAACCCGGGTCATTTCGGATCTGCATGAACACTTCCACTACACTCGTGTTCAACGGGGTAAAGTTGTACTCTCGTTCGGTTATGGGCTTACTCTTCTCAGGCAGTTTCGGACCTTTCTTCGAACTTTTCCCCTGGTTGGAAGCCCCTTTTCCTCGGCGGAATTCTTTCTTCTTGATTTGTTCCTTGGGCTTTGCTTCCCTCTTAGCGTACATCCTCATCATTTCTTCTTGACTAATGAATTCTTCGGCTTTCTCCATAAACTCCTACAGAGTAGTTGGAGTCTTCTTTGCCAACTCAAGGATGAAAGGGCCCTTGTGCTAGAGCCCATTTGTGGCGGTGGTCAAGACCACACTCTCCAACATTTCTTCTACCTCAACTCTCTCCTCGTTAAACCTCTGAAGATAATCTTTGAGGGATTCGGTTTCTCCTTGCCTCAGTGCAAGCATATACTATAGCGTGTTCTTGCGTTTCTTCGACGTGAGAAACTGCGTGAGGAAGGTCTTCGTCAGGTCCTCAAAACTATCTATGGAGCTAGGAGGCAACCCCCCAAACCATTCTTGAGCACTACCCTCCAAAGTGAGGGGAAATACACGGCAAACTATCTCGTCCGTTGTGGCATGTAGGTCTATATGGGCCTTATACAACTTCAAGTGGCCGATGGGATCACCCGTCCCATCATAAGACTTAATAGGGGGTACTTTAAATCTTCCAGGAACAGGATGACTCATGATGCGAAGAGTGAAGGCAGAGCGTGCATTTTGGATGATAGAATCAACCGCAGATGGTTTTCCCCCCATATCTCAAAGCACTACGTCGTACTTGGCTTCCAAACTCCTGATTAGGGCATGGACATCCCCTTGCGGAGGTGGAAGGTTAACCTGATAATAACCTGCCCTGGGGTTTTGACGGTTTTCTCCTTCGAAGTTCAAAATGCGTTCGGCACCTTCCCCTAGGTGAGGCTCACCCTGGAGGGGGCGACGGCGCTGTCTAAAGTTTGCACGGTCTCCACCCGAACCTTCAGGCAGACGTTGATCGCTTGCCTGCATGTACTCATGCCCTTCATGCATGACTGGCTTTTCTTTAAGGAGGCTTCCTCCTCTTGCCCGGCGATCGCCGCCACGATAACCCTCTAATCGTAGGCCTTCATCACCTATATACTTTTCTTCGTTGGGGCTCGTCCCATCGTCGTCATCTTCAGACAACTCCTTCCCCTCAACATGCACCCACCTGTGTGGGCTAGGGTAAAGCTGGCGGGTAAGGGACGCGTTCCAGCGCTTAAGAGCCTCTATCTCTCTAGCCATGTGCTGCATTTGAGCTTCTAGAGCTTGGAAAGTGGTTCCTGCCAGGAGGGTTTGGAAGCTGGTGGATTTTTCATTGTCTACGTAAGGGGTTTCCGAAATAAAAGTGCCAGGCTCAACCCGCTCCCCCTGTTTATCGGGAGGACCTTGCAGAGTATCTTCTATGTTCATCACTATCAGATTGGTTTGTAGTA
Source organism: Betula pendula (assembly GCA_900184695.1). NCBI lineage: Eukaryota > Viridiplantae > Streptophyta > Magnoliopsida > Fagales > Betulaceae > Betula > Betula pendula. Next base: position 136,028 of record FXXK01000142.1, on the reverse strand, counting down.
AGAACGAAATCATTCCCATAGACAGCGCCAAATTGTTGGGACAATTTCCGAATCCGACGACACGTAAACCTGTAATTAGAGAAAAATCAGGCACAAGAGCTTGCCGGAGGGGTCCGGCGGGGGATAGTTCCGATGCCCAAGTCAGTTCGGAGCTGATTCTTAGCAAAGAAGACTTAAAATATTTTTTGGGTTGTGTTACTTACCTCGCAACCGAGCTTTTTTCCCCTTTTATATGGTGGCGGATTCCCCGATGCCCATTTAATGAACTTCTATGGTGGGGCCTTAAATTCTCCATTTTCTTCTAGCCCCATGCTGGCCAATAAATATCCCTCCGGGTCTCACACGCATATTGGTCCACGTCGTATGAACCTCTGCTAGCCGGTCACATCAGCCGTATCCTTGGAGTTGGTACACCTTGGAAATACGCGGGGGTGAGATTCGAGGTCGGCTGTCTTAAATGCGAGTCTTAATGAACCTTGTCCTTTCTTCATCAAGGTTCATTATTTCTTTCAGCTAGGAGACCGAACTTGAGTCGACGCAGCCCTTAATAGGGTCAACCGAACCTTACAACTTCGGTAGACCATCATGTAGGCTTAGGCCTTTCACGTGCTGACCGGATTGTGGAATAGGACATGGGCCTATAAATCTTCCAGGCCCAATTCCTAACAACTATATACCACGAAATTACCAGATTCCATTGTCATTTATTAATGACAATGTTCTCCAAACTTTTAATTGGGACAATGTTTTTTCCAAATTTCAAAAAATTGTCCCCCAATAAAGAAAATAATCTTAATAAAATAAAATAAAATTCTAAAAAAAAAAAAAACATAAAAACCAAAAAAACTAGGGGTGGCCAAATTTAAAAATTAATATTTTTTTCGGAATTATATATGAGCATTTTTGTCTTATTGAAAAATTTGTAAGGTCATTTTTGTTTTTTTGTTGACCTTCGGAGACATTGACAATTTTTTTTGATAGTTTGAGAAGATGTCATCAATTGAATAGTAGTTTATAGGGGGTGTTTGAACTTTTTTCAAATTCTTAATAGTTTAGAGAGACATTGACCAAATCTTTAGTTTGTGAGACATTTCAAATTAAGTGTTAATTTAAGGAGAGAATTTATACTTTTTTAAAAAAGTAAATATAAATATGAGAATAAATTTTAATATGATAAATTATAAACCACTTAAATTTAAAACAATTACTAAAAATAATAAATAGTGATATGATATATTCTGGGAGCCACACATACTCTCCCAGCAAAAATTACACAAAATAAAAAAAATTCTCTACCGTGGACACGACGCCGTTCTCGCCCCAGCTTTTGCCATTTTCAAAAACAAGAGGCACAAAAAATAAGTAACCAAAAAACGTGCTTCCACCATTTCTCATCTCCGACAGCGATAGAGAGAACAGAGAAAGCAAATTTCTGGAGCGAGAAACAAATCCGACACGGAAAAATGGGCAAGGATCTGAGCGATGATCAGGTGTCGTCCATGAAGGAGGCCTTCACGCTCTTCGACACCGACGGTGACGGTCGGATCGCTCCGTCCGAACTGGGGATCCTAATGCGCTCCCTCGGTGGCAACCCGACCCAGGCCCAGCTCAAATCCATCGTGTCCGAGGAGAACCTTACGGCTCCATTTGATTTCCCACGCTTCCTGGACCTCATGGCCAAGCACATGAAGGCCGAGCCGTTCGATCGCCAGCTCCGTGACGCGTTCAAGGTCCTAGACAAGGACTCCACCGGCTACGTCTCGGTCTCAGAGCTCCGACACATCCTCACCAGCATCGGCGAGAAGCTCGAGCCCTCCGAGTTCGACGAGTGGATCCGGGAGGTGGAGGTCGGTTCCGACGGGAGGATCAGGTATGAGGATTTCATTGCCCGGATGGTCGCCAAGTGACGCGGCGGTGGAATCGGGTTTGTGTTTTATGGAGATGTTTTCTGGTATTCGATTTCTGTTATGTTTGTTCTTCGTTTGGTGTTTTGGAATTAGGGTTTGTTTGGATTCTTTTTTTTTTTTTTTTTGGAAGTAACGCTAATTTCGTTTTTTCGTTTTGTTTATAAATTGTATGGAAACTGTGGTCTTCGTGGTTTCTTATTCTGGATTTTGTTTGTTTAAGTTTGTATGAGAATATTGTGTGCCTTGGAAAATTCAGTAATGTCTTTATGATGATATTTGGGCACCCGTTCTGTTGTTGGGTATCGATGTTTTGATGAGTTGACAAGATGATGGACAGCCATTTGTTTGGTACTTTGTGTTTTCTTAGTGTTTTGAAGCTTAAAGAGAGAAGAAGTTTATGTGATTGTGAGAAATGGACTACATCAGCTGTCAAAAATTTCAGCCATTGACTCTTTATTGCGCTCTATAGTTGTATAAAACATCTTCTTGTGGGATATACTTATCCTTGTTTTTGTAATTGGTTTTGGTTTTGAATACAAATGACATATGTAAATCACAAATCAAGACTCTGATCTTTGTCAAGCTCATGAAATTTGTGAGGCGAGAGGCAAAATGTGTATGCTTTAGAAATACCATATTGTTAGGTTTGGTGTGCCTTCTGTGCAATGAGTGGTGTTTAATGGATGGAGCTTCTTGATGCTGAAAGTAACGTGTGTTATATATTGGTGAATTATGGATGAAATAGAAGATAGAATTGTTTGGCTCGTTCCCTCTGCATTTAAACTTTCTTTGCGTGTGTAGAAGATGGTGCATCTAAAATAACAGACTAGAGGTTTGAGTTGGAAAGAGCATTGGAAGCAAATAAGTTATTTCATACATTTTTTTGTCTAACCACGTTTATGGCAGCATTATTTATCAGTAACAATATGAGTGAAGTTAATTGATCCTCTTTCAATTCCTGTAGATACTCCTATCAAATTGTTTCCTTTCCTAGAAACTAAGAAAACACTCTAGGTTGTTACTTAAGGAACCATGTTACTTTTCCAAGCAGAGGTAAAAGATTTACATGGAGCACATGTATTGTGTCATTTGATTGCAAGGTTAGATGTCTAGACTTGCATCAGTCCTTAGTGTTTCATGTTCTCATTTCTCAACACAAGAAATATCCATTGCCTGGGAGATCTATGGCACAGGATATAAGCTGAAGGAAGAATAGGGGGCACGCATCAATTCACTATATTGGATATGGTGATTTTCTTGTTCTTTGTGCTCTTTCGAGTTATGAGTTTTCTCTTGTATACTTAATGTATACTTGGAGGAGCTCTACGCTTTGAATGATTTTTTCGATTATTTATGAAAGTAAAAAAAAAAAAAGAAACTATATTGGATATGGTGGACCTTGGTACTGCACAAATTGCCAGAATAAAGCTAGGTATGTTGCTTGATCTGTAGATTTATTCTAGAGCTCATGACGATCTTGCTATGTGGATTCACTTGTAAAGGTGTCATTGGTTTAAACCATCAATGAAAGATCAGACTGATGCCAATCAATACATTCACAAAGGGTTGAAGACCATTAGAAGCAAAGCACATTTCTTAATCATGATAACTGATAGCATAAATCTTTTCTATTGTTCCTTTTTTCCTGCGCTGAACTATTTCCTTCACCTCAATTGAATTCAACCAGCCTTTTGTCACAACTGCCTAGGCTCGGATACAGTCACCAAATTATCATTCCACTCATATCTACGATTATATTTTCTGTTTCTCCCAAGCATTTGATTGAAAATATTTCAAGCTTCTTTTCCCTTTCATATTTCTCCACAAGTACAACCCTCATCCCCATAAGAATGCGAGCGAAAGTCTTGCATTTGCTGCCAGCTAGCTGAGCAAACCCTCTGTTCCCTCCCCCTCCCCATCCAAACTTCCCCAGTTAGAAGAATCTTATACAAACACAAAAGCTTTTTCACTGTCCATCACAACTTAGTGAAAGGCTTCTGGATTACTTCAAGATCACCAAAAAAAGCACCAAATTTGAGGGTAAAGATGTATATAATCCAAAAATCAACATATCGCTTTCTTCAGTTTCTTGAAGCCTAAGTAACCAAAGGATGTATACTTTACCTTCCTAGCCTGAATAAGATCTGCAGACTACACTAATTTTAGTCTTCCTCTTGGTCTTCAACCTTGTCTGAATGTATTAATTGGCATGAGTCTGATCTTTCCTCTGGTGTATATCTGCTGGTGGATTTCCATTGTTTCTTCTTACACTCCATCACTTCAATTGCTTTCTCCACAGTGGATACAATTTGTTTCCAGAAAGTAACAGTTTTTGATGAAGATGTGCTCTACTTCCATTCCTTGCGTCTAGGGCAATAACAGACTCACCCTTTTTTCCACTGCCTAGACGTACCATAGCCTTCAACCAATCTGATGTTCTTGGCCTTGCTGCAATCCCACCCCTCACAGGCCCTGTGGCTCTTCTTGATGACCCTATTGTGCTATTTGTAGCACCCTTGGTAGTGGCCTTCAATTTCTCATTTCTTGGGTTTGCAATTTTCTCTACGACAGCCACTTGTGATGGGGAAGACAAACAACAACTCATAGTTAGCTGGGGCCCTATGATACAATTCTTAATTGGACAAACAGGAAATGCTAGGAATGCTAGGCTTACAAAACTTTTTACAAAAAAAGTTACTTACAAACTGATGTGGCGCAACATGATTGGAAATGACATAAATTCAAATTTTGAGAAATCCAATCATATTGTGCCACATCAGTTTGTAAGAGCTTTTTTTGTAAAAAGTTTTGTAAGCCTAGCATTTCTCAATACATATATGTATGAGACTACTTACACTATCATTGGTGGGGGCAGGCTTTGATTGTTGTGACCGTGGAGGTTAAGAATACAATCTTACTATGAAAATGGTACCTTAAGACTGACAAAACCCCCAAAAAATTAACACAAATTGTTAGCTATTCTGTGAAGATAAACAATATATGGGCTAGTAAAACACATTTTGGTTGTAACTCACATTTTCAGCATGTGGGGTAGGCTGAGGAAGTAATTTCCTTGGACCTCTACCTATACTTTGCCTTGGAGTCAAGAATCCACCCGCAGCTTGTGGGGTAGGCCGGGAAACTGAGGTATGACTATGAATACTTGGACCAACACCGGCACTTTATGACCGTCACATGTTGACAAACAAAAAGAAAAGAACAATAGAAATAAAATGTAGTTATGTTACTAAGACATCGTTTGAACAAAATCAAAGTTTGATACAATTCTACTATTGCAGCATGTGGGGTAGGCTGGGAAGCTGATGTCTGAGCATGCAACCTTGGACCCACTTAGTGGCGGTCACATGTTGACCAACAATATAATATAGTTAGCTATATTGCTAAGACATAACAAAGGTTCTCAAAATAGCAAAGGGGATTAGTAGTAGCTCACCTCTTTATGTCTTCCAATCATGATAGCTCCTTTCTAGTTTTCTGTATCTCTCTTCTACTAGGAGAATATTCTGGTGTTGTGCCCAAATCTCTTGCATCTAGAACAACTCATTCTAACCCCCACCCTTTCTAATCGCATAAGGATTCTTAGGCTCATCTAGTCCTCGTCTTTAATTTCTTAGGCCTTCCAAGTGGTATTCTATAAGTTGGTGGGTCAATCGTGTCATAGTTTGTCTTTATCTATTGTTCCTCGCCAGGCATAGGATGAACAATAGAATCATGGGATTTCTTATACATCTCCATAGAGTACTAGTCATCTACATAGTCCTCGGGTTTTCCACTATCATACAATATCGCAAAGAATGCATGGGCATATGAGATTCCTGTGAACTCCCGTCGTCTGTAGCCACAAGTTTTTTCCTCAAGTCCAGTACAAATTGTTTTTTCTTACATTCCACTTCGAACAACCCAACCCCAGCGTAGGTGTTAAGACAATGGATGGCCTCATCCCCAATTTTTGAACTATTTTTGGACATAGTCTACTAGTCATGGTTCTTATGTCATCATTCTTCATTTGATATCTCCTTATAAGCTTCTTTCTTATCATTTCCAGCATTGTAAGTATCGGCTTGTTATGAGCCTTGAAAATGTATGAATTAAAACATTCGCACAGATTGTTAACAAGTAGATCACATTCGAAATATGTGTTGAACCAAGCCCTAGACCATGAACTTGGGTCAGTCATGGCCAAAAAAAGAAACTAAAACCATTAAAAAAAGAGTTCCTTATAGCGATCTGAAATGAATGTCCATCTTTGTGGAGGGGGTGTGCCAAGGCCCGAGACTAGAGTTTCAGCAACCATGTCCAACTGTCATTTACTTCTACCTCAACTACAACAATGGCCAGTAGGTACATGTTATTGTTGCCATCTCTTCCGATGGTAGCCAACAGTTGCCCCTTAAAATGACCTTTAAGGAAGCATCCATCCAAACCAATTACTAGCCTACAGCTCGCTAGGAAGCCTGTCTTCATGGCGGCCAATAAAACATACAACCTATGAAACTTTAGTGGCAGCTCAATAAAAGGTCTGTCAACCTTCATCAATATACAACTTCTCATATTTGTTTGCTTGACTGTTTCACAGTAATCCCAAAACCCATTGTAATGATCCTTAAACTTTCCTTCAATTTTTTCTTTTGCCTTTCTTCTAGCCCTAACTAATGGTTAATAGTAGCATCCACACCCCAATTATCCTAAACTCCTCAAGAATAGCACCTATAGACACGTTGGGTTGTCTTTTAAACTTGTCCCCCCAGTTTGTTTGCAATCCATTTGGAATTCACATTAGAATGTGAATTCACATACCTCTTGGTACATGTTTGTTTGTCTTGCAATGATCTAACTTCCAATGACTCTTCCTCCTTCATCTTACACTCATACACCCTATACTAACAACCTAGATCCCTGCATACCACAATAAATTTAGCTAAGTAATTATTTTCAAATTTCACATCCTTCTCATTTTTCAAATTATTCTCTCTAATATTTCTTTAAACATCTCTATTAAGGGGTATTTCAAGCCCAATGACAACTCTGAGCTACTTAGGCCAAAGGCCTATAACTCAGAAGTTCTAATGACGCATATAGGCAACGGCTGAGATACATACTCAACATCTTCATCATTGTTGGGGGGATAGTAGGATATCACTTCTTCCTATGGCCGACATGTCTCCATCATCTTCAACATCATGAAAAGATTTATTTTTTGACCTAACAAAACCCCGAGGCCCTCCACACCCCCATCCCCTCTACTTCCATCATCCTCATCACTCGCACTATCTTTATCACTATCAACATCACCCATATAATCATTAAACAAATCAGCTTTATACACCGCATCCCAATATGAATTATTTCTATCAGCCTCTCATGCACACCATCATCTTTATCATCACCATTATTTTCAGACCATCAAATGAGACACCATACAACTCAATAATTGGTGTCTCTTTATAGATAATAACCATTTCCAAGACATCGTGGTAAGATGAAATTAATCTCAGACCATTTTGAAGATTACTGCCTAGCACTAAGTCATATCAACATTTGTCACTTTATTATTCATCATATAAATTCCCTAAATGTTAATGTAGCAAAACAATAATATGGATCAGCTACCCCTTAGTTGGGAGACATACTTTTGGAGTTCTTATGCTTTTCTAGGGAAGTATTGTGGTTTGGGCGAGCTGCTGGTATGGGAGGCATATGGATGTAAATGCAAACAATTATATCTTATTCCAAACAAAACCACAATTCTAATGCAAAGGATTTAACACCAAGGCATATGGTCAAAACACAACATATTAAAACAATATTTATATCACTAGCATATCTTATTCCACATCAAAATTTGACACTAGGGTACGTTAGGTATGTAGAATGACTATTCTATTAGAAAAAATAAATAGCATTTATTAAGAATGAAAAAAGTATAATAAAAGAGCATTAGTATTAAAGTAGACATATATTTTCATACTTGAAATAATCATTTCCATATGACCATGAAAATAGTTATTACAAAGCTAATTCATTTCACCTTGTTCCATTTCTAATAAAAGCTATTCATTTTTTAATAGAACAGTTATTCTACATACTAAACGTAATCTAAGAAATCTGTAATCACCCTAAAATTAAACAAATTAAAAAAAATACAAAATTTATCAATGTATCAGCAACAGTTCCAACCAAAAAAAAATAAATCAAATCAAATCAAACTTAAAAAACTTAAAAAATAAAATAAAACATTTAATTTTTATTTAAAAAAAAAAAAAAAGGTATCAAAACCAAAATTAAAACTTAAGAATTAAATAAAAACTAAAAAAAAATAAAAGACTCGAGGTGACTGAACCACCCCTGAATGGTTCTTTTTTCTTTTTCTTTTTTTAATTGTTTTTAGTTTTTTGGGTTAAATTTTTTTTTTTCAATACATGAGTTTTAATTTGTTTTTTTTTACCTAAGTTTCATTTTGTATCGTAGATAGTATTTTGTTTATGGCTAAATACGGAGATGGTACTTCTGTCTATAACACTAACAGAATTACACGTCAAACCAATCAAACACTGACATGTGTCATATGCCTCATAAATAATTAAAAAAGATATAAATTTAAAAATAGAAAAATATAAAATACTACAAACAATTAAAAAAACTAAATAATAAAATAATAATAATAAATTTTGTACAGAAGGAGTGGCTCGAATTACCCTCATGGGCCTTGGGGGGTGGCAAACTACCTCCAAAGAACAAAATGGTAAGAGGGCCAAAAACTACCCCCAATGGCACGAAAATAGGGATGGTCGGCCACCCACATTGGCCAAAGTGGTGACTCAAGTCACCCCTTTGCAATTTTTTTTTTTTTTTTTAAGTTTAGTTTTTTTTAGTATTTTTTTTTAATTATTCCTATTTTGAAAGTTTTTTAATATTAATATTTTTTATTTGAGGATAATTTTATCCTTTAACATCTAAAAATAGAATATTTCATCTGATTTAATGAGATTTTCTAACAGCGAGGGGTTTTGATAAGTAAATGGTAGTTCGAGATAGGCGGGTGGTAAAAGTATCAGTTCATGAGGCCATATTGACAGAGGATGGTAATTCATGGGGAAAAAAGGTAATTACCTTTTATTATTATTTTTATTTTTTTACTTAGGTCCACATCAAAGGCAAAAACATAGTGTTGACAACCACTCTTTAAATTGGGACCATAGTGTTTCTACCAACATCGGACCAAATAACAACTCTTTAAGACAAAGCTAAGGACAAAACATTAACATTAGTTCATGAAAATAATCTGTAACCACTTAAAAAATAGCATAAGTACGCTTCCAATCATCGCAATGTTTGGAAATTTTTTTTTTTTTAAAAAAAAGAAAACCTAATTTCAAGATCGGGTTTTTTTAGTGGATTTTGAGAAATTTTGAAACTTTATAGCGTAGAATTACTTTAAGTAGACAAAAACACTGAAACAAGACTGAAAGAATCCCTCGATGAACTCCGACACTATTCTTCAAACTTGGGAGATTTTAACTTAGGTTAATCCTTAGAAGAAAAAAAAATCATGGTGTTCCTTAGATAAGAGAGGGAGATTTTGACTTAGGTTAAATCTTTTAACAATTTGCTTTAACACTTTGTTTTTACGGGGTAAATCAGTAATTGCAAAACATAGTTTATGGTCATTTGCATTTGTTAGTTGCATTGTTAAGGGTGATTTTGTCTTTTCAATACATTAAAAAAGTCCTCGGCTCTTCTGACGTATCGATGGGTAATTTCATTATTTCAGGGGTCTAAAGTGAACTATTTTGGGAAGATTTTGGTCAAATTGTGCATGATCACTTTTCCATCCATTCTAACAAGCAACGTTGACGAAGGGGCGTTTTGTCACAAAATGGTAATTTGTTGTATCCTAATGTCTCACTTGGCAGTTCATTGGACCAACTTGAAAACGGGTGGTAGTTTAAGGGACTTAAGTATATTTTCTTCATTTTTCATTTTTATTTTGTTTACATTTGACATCTGTGGAATTTATCCATCCTCCATAAAAGGATCCAAGTGAAACCAAAGTTTCATGTTCAATTTTGACTTAGAGACATTCAAAATTATGAATCAACGTTGACTATAACCCCTAGCCTTCCAAGCTAACAATGCAGGTTTGATTCCCGCTACCCACTTATATCTTTACATTATCTAGATTTATTATTCTAGCTTTATTGATTCACCAGATCTTAATTTTTTTTTTTATTAATGGAACCTATGTCCGAATGGTTTTTGAACATGCTTACGAATGTGGCTCTCGGTGGTAGCTTTTAATTCAGCCGCGTTCAAACCTTGTGCGATTGCACTTGCAATTGAGCCTCTCAGGAGATTGAAGACCTCTATTTGAATGACTTTCGACTGCCACTGCAGTCAAGCCTCTCAAGAGCTCAATTCTTGAAGTACATTGAAACCTCATTCGAACTCCTTTCAACCGTGTTTCGACCGACATCTTCTATTCTTCAATTTTCACGAAGTTTTGGACTCCAACTTAAGAACCAACTAGACAATTCAACCTAAACTTACAACAAACTAGTTTTGACATTAAATTTAGCACATAAAACCTAACACTTTTGAAGATCACAAATTTGCACACAAGATTCATATAAAACACAATGGGGGGTAGTTCAATCTCCAAGCAAAACCAAGTTGTCCTCAAAGCTTGAAAGTGTCTCGCTCTATGTTGTCACTCTAGTATTACATAATAGAGCTAGTCATTGATTTTAGTGCACATAAGTGATTTTAAAATTGTAACACCCTTTATGCAATAGCCATTAGCATTGTAGCAGGAACCTATCAATTAAAATTATAGGTTTTGACAGTTTTTTTTTTTTTTTTTTATAGAAATTTACTAAGAGCTTATTTTGAATGTACTTAAAAACTTCAAAATTATATGCAACATGATAAGGGTGTGACACCATCCCATTGTGACCATGGATGAAACGTCATTCAAAATGAGGGTGGTAAACGTTTTGGTACTGCAATAAATTTGACTAAACCTTCTATTTTTATTATTATTTTATTATAGAGAAATTATACTTAACCCCCCTAAATTTACATGCAATTTGTAAAAACATCACTAAATTTTAAAAAAGAAACTTGACCCTCTCTAACTATCAAATGGTTGTAAATTATACCATCTGTTAACATTTGACAGTAAGATTAACAAAAAATGCCACTCATGATGCTCACATGACCTTTTTTTTTTTTTACTTAAACTATCCAAATTAACCCTTAAAATTATTAAAAGAACAAAAGAACCAAAAAAAAAAAAAGAAAATGGTGATCAAAACACCCCTCATCCATGAAAAGGGTGGTTCAACCTCCCTAAACTAGTAAGGGGGTGGCTTAATCACCCATAAAAATGATCATAGGGTGGCTGACCACCCCCCACAAGATAACGAGGGTGGTTCGACCACTCCCAAGGTGGTCAGGAGGGTGGTTGAATCACCCCCACAGTTGGGCACCTTCGAAATGGTTAGGGAATGGCCAAATGATCCATCAATCTTGAGGAGGTGGTTTTGCACCCCCCGCGCTCTTTTTACTATCTTGTGAGGTAGCTCGGCTAGTCCTCTGTCCATTTTTGATGTGTTGGGGTGGTTTGGGCACCCACCTGACAATTTTTGGAATGAGGGAGTGGTTTGACCACCCCTTAAGTTTTTTTTTTTTGAAAAAAAAAAGTGTAATTTAGGTAGTTAAAGTAATTAAAAAAGAAAAAAAGTAACATGCACATCATTTGCAACATTTTCTGTCTATTTTAACATCACTTGCTAATAAAGGGTATAACTAGGGGTGTACAAGCGGACGGTTATTAATCATCTAATAATCGCTAATCGCTTTTATAGGCAGTTAGAAAAAATCATTAACCGCCTAAGGCGATACGGTTAGTAGTTTTAAAAGTAAGCATATATGGTTAATAACTACTAACCGCCTAAACTTATATTATTATTTTTCTTCTTTTTTCTAAAGCAAATGTTTTCATTATTTTAAGTGTTTTTCTCTAATTTATGGTGATTTTGTGGTTAATGAGTCATATTTATGAGTTTGTTGTAATTTTACTCTCTGATTGATCTTGTTTTACAATACTCGAGAAATATGATTTTCCATTTTCCTTGAGTCCATCAATGTGAGCAAAATTAGAGTAGAAGTGAAATGAATTGAAATACAAAGGAATAGTTGTTATTCACTTGATGATGGAAATGAAGATACATGTACAAATATATAAGAGCTACTCATGACTGTGCAGTAATGTGCAACAAATCAATTCCATATTTATTGGAATTGATTAATTGCAAAATCACACTATGAATGAAATACATTGATTACAAAATTACACAAATAATGGAATACATTTCCTTAAGTGATGCATTTGTGATTGGTGGTAATCCATGAGTTTCCTTGAGGAGATAAATTCCATTTTCTGTTACAGTAGCAGTAGGAGAAAGGAATGTAATCATGTTGTTATTCTTTCCATGTATGTTTAAGTGTTGCAGCTATAGGATTTGAGTTGCTATTCTTGGTTAACAAATGAGTTGGTGATTGATTATGATCTATGCGTGATGGAGCAGCTGTTGCACTAGCATTGTCTTCAATTATGGTAACTACTTTGTTGGCTTGAGTGGATAGCTTAACAAGAAGTTTATTAGGATGTACATGACTGGCTCTTTAGCTCTGGTACACGACATGGTCTGTAACAGATTTATTGTAAAATCTGTTTATTAATCATATTTGTGAATGAAATGAAATAGGATGGATTGGATTGATGATTGAATGATACAAATGGATCATGGAATGAAAGAAATGTATATCAACATATAGGCATTCGAGGTGTCTGGCCTCCAAAAGCATTCGAGGTGTTCAACCTCATTGTTTACAAAGTAAACTGAATACAACATATATATCACCGGTTCTCTCTTTTAGCGAGAAGCTCCCCCTTTTCTCTAGGTAGAGAACCCCTTCCTCCTTATGAGGCCTTTTACCACCGGTAGTGTAGTTGTTTAGGGAGGAGGGAAGGATCTTCCTCCCTTCCTCCTCCCCTCTTCCTCTTTTTTCTCTCCGACTTGTGTTTTTTCCATGGTTTTTTTGTCTCTTTTTCACCCTCTTACACAATGTTCCTTCACCACCTCCCACTAACCATCACTCCGCTGGTCCGTGACGCTCGCCTTTTTCCCTGTTCAACTCCTTGGGACTCGTCATTCGCGGTCCACCCCTCAGCAATTTGGATCTGCCAAGGTTGATAGATGGGTTTTCTTTGAACCTCAATCTACTATCCTCCGGTTGATCTAGGTCTCCATGCTCCAAGCCCCCGTCCTCACTAGGCTCCTAGCTCCCCACTGCCACATTCCGTTTTGCCATTAGCTGTACACACGCCAGCGAGTGAGATCCTCCGGTTGTTCCACGCGCCGGCCAGCGGGCTTCTCTTGTCGCTTCTCCACCTCCTCCTCCACTGACGGTGCTGTTTGTTGGGTTTTTTGTTGTTTTTCCACCTGTTTTCTCGCTTTTCTGTTGGGTTGTTCTTGTTTGTATTTATATGTTATTTACATTATTTCCTTGTATTTTCTGTTGGGTTCTGTGGGTTTTAGTCTCCCTCTGATGTTACGGTTTATTTTGCTGCGAAGACTAATGCTTCTAGAAACAATACTCCCTTTCCTTCATATCTAAACTCGGTTGATGACAGTGCCTTTCCTGCTTCAGTTTCTTTCAGGAGATTGTTGCTATTCCGTGGTGAGGGTGCAGATGGGTTTGGACCTCTTGAGGTTCTTACACCTATAATTAGGATTTATGAACCTCTTAAGGTGTAATGCCCCAAAATATTTAAAAGCTATTTTTCATAAAATTTGACAAAAGATCTAATTAAAAACACTCTCTCATTTTCATAAAGCTTTTAAATAACATTTTTATTCAGAAAATGTAACCATCAAACGTTCGACGTTGGACAGTACAATCACGTTTTCTACAAAGCTCGCGTGATACTCAAAATGTGTCAATACGAACATCAAACATTTGATGCTTTTAAGGACGTGATACGCACGAGCGCATGACTTTAAAATTTATATAATCACTCGCTATAGATCACATCTTTGCAGGATAGTTCTAAAAAAATGATATCGATCTGCAGGGATTGTGATGGTTACTTAACAACGAAATTCCTAAAATTGCATCTGTTTCAACTCATAAGATAGAAATGTTTTTGGATTGAAAACTAAAAACTAAAACTAAAAAGACTTGAACTAAAGTAAGTAAATTAAGATAAAGGTAATGGGAAAAGTATAGGGAATTGATTCCACTCAATTCGTATACTACAAGCAAACCGTATCTAACATGGATCTTTAACAAAAGCATAATACGAGTGTGTAAAGGTTGTCAATCCTTACAACATACTCAACATGAAAATACTACTAAGAGAAAATAATATAACATCATAGTTTTGCACTAGTCACTCACCTAACACCCTACATGTGATATAACTCGTGTTTACCAGCATGCAATATAAAATCTCCTAATAGCATACACAATTCAATGAAGAAAGCATAAAATATCATAGATTTTCACTACACTTTTTACCTATTCTAAGTTAATCTAAGTGTGGATTGAATCATGGTCCCTAGCATATCCTATCAAATTCACATAAAATCATGTCAAAAGCACCATTGCAAAGCCTATGTTTCCTTAATCAAAGACAATGAATACATAGAATTCATTCAAGACTACAAAGAATTTCTCATAGACAAGAAAAAGGTTTTTATCTCAAATGGTATATCATGAAGATCAATCCTTAGGCTTTACAATCATTATACCAAATGCATAAAATTCTAGCTAAATACAATCAACCCATAGCATTTTCTACATCAAACCCTACAAAGAATTTAGTTCCTCATAAAGGATTTGGGAATCTCCATGGAATTGGAAAAAACCATTTTCTAAGGAGATTTGGTACTATGAGTCGAGTTCTACCTACTATCTAAGGAAGAAAATAAATGAAACTAAAGTAAAATAGTAAGAAAAAACTAAGAATAACGAACCTTCTGCCTCTCTCGTGAGTTTTTCATATATAGAGAGGGAGAAACTTAGATATTTACAAGATAAATCAAAGCATACAAATCGTAATCCCAAGTGATGTAGAACAGCTTTGAGGATAAATTTTGGCACCCACAACAGTCTGTCAAGCCGCAATATTGGACAGAAAATATCATCGAGCCATCATTTGCTGTGAAAAGATCTTTCAGGTTTGGAATCTTCGACGGCGCTCGATCCCTAGAATTTGGGAGCTCGATCGCCAGACTGCTGAAGCTCGATCCCTGGAGTGTGGCGCTCAATCTCGGGCTGGCACTCGATCCCCCACCACTTCTTTAGCACTTTAACTCCTCTTGATTTATCTTTAAGCCTAATGTCAATGATTTGATTGTGTTTTTCATTAGGACTTAAAAATAAGACAAAACACTAAAATACAACAAAATATTATATTACAATACAAACTAAGGCTTAACATATACGAGTTAAGGAGTTTGAATGTGTAACATTCAACATTTATCAGGACGTTCAATGTGCTTTTATTAAACGTTCGGTATTTTCATCAAACATTTGATGAGAAACCCTAGATTCTCTAATATAAATAGATCAAACGTTCGATGTCGTATATCAAACGTTCGATCATGTCCCAAAAATGGATTTTACGTAGGGAATTAGTTATCCACCCCATTTTCCCTATAAATTATATCCCATCCCCTTAAGAAAACTACTTTGGCTTGACCCAAAATCTCCATAAACTATTTGACAAAGGCTTGAGAAGGATTTTTAAGGGAAGGTTCTTATTTAAAGGATACTATCTTCTCCAAGGATAATCTTCTAATTCATACTCTTATTATGTTGTATTTTATTATTTTTACACAAGCTATAACCATGTTTATGTTTTCAAACTATGTAATGATGATATAAAGGATTTAAGGTTAACTCTCCAAAAGATTTTGATAAAAATGATGACCTTGTGTTTTGTCTCTTGAAAATGTGTGTTTTCTATGTTCTTGAATGTTGTTTGATATTGTTCTAAGTCTAAATATAGTTGTAATTATGTTTGGTAGAAGTTTTTAGACTTTCATGCATTATGGACATGCATTGAACGTTCCATTGTTTTTTATCAAACATTTAATAATTGTATCAAATGTTCAATAGTGGCCAGAAATGCCAAATTAAGGTTTTTTAAGACAAAGAACACACATACCTCACGATTAGCAATATATTACGTTCTTAGCATGTTGTCGAGTTATTTTACAGTTAATGTGACGACTCGATTCATAATTACACTATAACTATATATATATATATATATATATATATATATATATGGACCTGCATTGAATGTTTTATTGTTCTTGATCAAACGTTTGATAATCGTGTCAATCGTTCAATGGTGACCAAGAATGCCAAATTAAGGTTTTTTAAGATAAAAAACACACATACCCCACGATTAGCAATAGATTACGTTTTTGGCATGTTGTCGGATTATTTTACAGTTAATGTGATGACCCGATTCATAATTACATTATATATATATATTGAAAACATACAGTAATCATGAACCAAATCGATCGTTACAGAGTGATAGAAACACATCTGTCATACATATATCTCACAATGTGTCATGAGATTACATATATTACATCAGAGTCATATATCACATTTAATATAAACTGAGTGGAAACATATACTATGGGAGTAAACAATATAAATAGAATTGACAATAAAAATGCTAATGATTAAAATTTAATCTGTGACATATACAAAAAGAATGGTTATAAAAAACGTGTCACATGCGATACGAACCAATATACAACAATATAGTTTGTGAATACATCACAATAATATACAAACGAATAGGCTAATTATAAAGTCTATACAAAAATAATGTATCCCACGACATTAGTCAAAATTGCCAAGATAGTAGGCCATGGGATCATCATCTATTTCCTCAAAACCTGCATCAACATTTATGCAACCATAGAGATCATCCATAATTACATAAGAGGAAAAGAAAAGAGCAAGTCAACAGATTTAATGAATAAAAATTCACTGAGTTTTTGCAATGAACCGAAGAGTTAGTTTACATGAGTTTATAATAACAGCTACTAAAAGTATGACATTTATTTTTAAAGCATAAAGCAACTGATGAAGTAAACATTGTAGTCATAAAAGCATCTGAAATATAATAATAGCTGAGTACGTATAAGCATATTCCAATCTCTCTGCTTGGAAGTATACACATACGTATACGTCTATGTTATAGATATATCATATAACTCAGCTACACTCATATACAAGCATTCATTTCCCTATGGGTAAAAACACAAGCATATAAGCATATCTAAGCAATAAAACATAAATTACATATGCAGCTAGCCGTAAGAATATACATGTGTTTTTCTATTAAACCTCATATGCATACTAATACGTCTATGATAAAGTCCAATAAATTATATCACAAAACATCTCATAAATTAATCATGACTTAGTTATACCCACATACTAGTGATCTAACCCTTATGAGCAAACACAGGTATATACAGGGGCAGAGGGAGGGGGGGTCGAGAGGGGTCAAATGCCCCCCCCCCCCCCCTCTCACCTCCCAAAAATTTCTCTTACCGACATGATTTTATTTTTTTTCGGTCATCGTCAGAGTTTTACTATTTCTGTGTTACAGGTTAAGAAATTAGGTCTTGTGAAATGTAGAAGAAGGAAGAGGAAGACGCCACTTTTCTTTTTGTCAAAAACGGACCGCTTATTAAATTACAAACGCACCATTTGTTTTCACTATTTGACGAGACAGACCTTTTTAAACTTTGAAACTTGAAACAAGGCTAGCCACTTATTGTGGTGTTGACAGCCTGACACTAAACATGAATTTTTTTTTTTTTTTGAAAGTGCATCGAAACCTATGTGTGGCCACTATAAACAATATTTATTATTATTTCTTTTTTTTCTTTTTTTTTTAAAGAGTACCACTTTGAAATAGCACCGAAACCTAGAGCCAAAGGCTATCTCTAAAAAAAAAAAAAAGGGCTAGTTGGGAAGAACTTTAACAAGATTTTTTAAAAAAAAAAATTTATTGAAAGAGGACCACTTTAAACATAAGGGCTTACTTATTTATATATATTTCAATCTTTAATCATAATAATAACCGGAAAAATCTAAACCATAAAAACTCTAAATAGTTAGAATAAATTGTTCTAAAAGTACTACATCACAAATACCCTCAGAAATATCTTATATTCATATCCTATATGTAATTTGTTTAACTCGTAAGTATATATATATATATATATATATATAAGTCAAATATGTAATCAAACTTTTACATTGATTAACCTTTTATATTTGAAAAATGCTTATTGTCCAACTTTTTTTTTTTCAACTTTGTCCAACTTTTGCATAATATATATAATGCAAAAGAAAACTTTTTTTTTTAAAAAAAAATAATAAATAAATAAATAAATAAAAAGAGTCACATATGCAAAGTTGGACAAAGATGAGCCCCAAAAATGCAAAAAAAAAGGCTACATATGCAAAGTTGGACAAAGTTTAAGAAACAAGTTAGAGAACAAACATTTCTCTTTATATTTATATTGCTTTTTCAAAATAATCTTTTATGAAATATATTGTTTTTGTTGCATATGTTAATTGTATGGGCTAGATAATTATACTTTCTTCAGATTATAGAGAATAATAGCAATTTATTAATATTTTAATTAATTTTTGTTCAACTTTATTTTTTTCATTTATTAAAAAAAAATTTTTTGACCCCTATAAACCGAAATCCTTGCTCCGCCACTGGGTATATAAGTATTACTAACACCAATCGCATAAAATATCATAAACTTATCATGTATTCAATCATACAATGTCTCTAGCTCTGTTGCACGCACCTTTTTACAACCCCTACGGCTTGGGTTACTCTTTACTCTAGCTCTTTATCTCTGCTCTATTGTACACAACTTTTAACAACCCCTGTGGCTTGGGTTCATATACACTCTTTATGCTCTTCATACATATGCTCTAAAATAACATGTAGTCTCTTAGCACAGTTCAAATCTCAATACAAGTATCAATAAAATCATCATGAAATAATCAAGTCAATCTTTTTGCCATGAACACAAATCATGAATAAATCATCAATATCTCATCATAAATCACTAATCAAATACTCATCATAAATCACTCATCAAATATTCATAAATTTCAAAAAACTAATCGAAAACATAAATCATATGTTATCATAAAAATATTATCGGTTTGTTCTTTAACATTCATGATACTTCTTCAACTCATTTGAAAATATTCTTTTGTTTGGTAAATAAAAACATCTACTAAACGTTAAAACATAAAACATTTAAAGTGTGTATCATTATCAATAAGTATAAATACTTATTCTTTCCGCTTGTTGAGTTAAGTTCTAGACCAAACGTTTAAGCAATGCTCGCTAGATGAACACATTGCTAAAACATTAACAACTATTCACTAATACTCTAAACCCAACACCAATGATACTTGAAAGTACAAGTACCAAAGTAGCCATAAGCAACCCATAGAATTCTAGGATTCCAAATAGCATTTAAATAACCCCCAATGTTAACTCATAGATATACTAGGGTTAAACATCACAAAACCCAATAATACATAACTAAGAAAAATCTAGAGTTTAGTCTTCTTATCTCAAATCTTGAAGAATCCGAAGTTCGTGCACCACGAAACTTCAAGCCAATGTAGAGTAAGCTTAACCCAACAAGAATCCTAAGAAAATAGTCAATATTAAGTCCTATATTCAAGAATGTAGGCTAAACATTGAAAAACTAAGGTTTCAAGAATTTTTACCTTGAATCGATCGGTAGAAATAGGTTTCTAACGCCGAGAATCTTGATTCTAGTGTTAGAAATGTGATTGGAAGCTCTTAAAGATCAATACCCAAGGTTTGGAAATGAACCCTAGGAGAGAGAAGAGAGAAAATGGCGAGAAAGAAAAGAAAAATCGAAAAAGTGGGCTAAAAATCGCGTCAATCCTATTTATAGGTACAAGAACAGTGCCACCGTCCTGATGTGTAAATGAGTCGTAAGGACAAAATGCAGGTGGTTTGTTCGAACAACATTGCAGACGATGGCTACTAAATGAACAGTAGCAAGAGCCCATCCAGACGACACTGCAGACGTCCTGTGGACAAGGTTCACTGGATGAGCTTATCCGAACAACCTTGCTGACGAATGCTACTGACCTGGTCCGGATTGCTGCAGATGGGGCTGCGGACGATGTACACTGGGCAACAACCATTCGGACGACAATACTACCGTCCGAACACCCAATGTGAAAAAATTATTTATTTATTTATTTTTGTTGCGTTTTTTAAGTGTTTATTTTTTTTTTTTACTTTTAATTATCTTTTTACTCTTATCTTTTAAGATGATTTATAATTCCTTAATTTAAATTCTTGGGCGTTACAGTTACGAGGGATTGCAAGATGTCTGAGGCTTCGGATGAGCAATCAAGGTAAGTATTTTAACTGAGTAATGAAACTGTAATTTTAGAAATGCGATATGTCATATATAGGCCACCCGAGGTTGGGCTCGGTCGAACCGCTAGTATAAGACGATATGTTTGTGCAATGTTCGATGCATCGAAATTGTACCAGAAATCCTTTTTGATGCGTTAATCCTACTGAGATGGGGTAATATCTCGAGTAGACTATATTATTAACATATGACTATTTATAATGTATTCATAGAGCATTCTTTTCTAGATTTAAATATAAATGTTTAATTACCAAGGTTATGTTTCTTCTTTAAAAAAATTAAACGCCATTTTTGTCAAAAGGCATAATATCGGAGATTGAACCCACTATTTGTGAAAATATCATGTATAATTCAAAACTACTTTTTTATTAGTTTTATACCTCACGTCTTTTAAAATAACTTACTTACTAAGTCAGCCGACTTACTCAGTTACTTCATTTCCGTAAAATACTTCAGTATTTTGCAAACCCTTAGGGATTTGATTAGTTGGAATTCGCACCACGGTATCAGGCTGTAGTTATTATATTCAGGTTTGATATTTTAGATGTAAAACTTTGTGCTCATATTTATTGATATTAGAATTGTTATTGCGTACTCATATCAATTATTCCGCTGTATACTCTAATAAAAGTTAAATAGAGAGAATTCAGACAGTTACCAGTTAATTGTTTGAAATGCCCCATAGACATTATACTCCGAGTTAACCTATTTTTAATTGTTTAATCATGTGTATAAAATGATTCTCAAGTCAGTGATTTACAATTTTTTTTTCCTTCACAAGGAGAATAAAGGTATCCGTGAGTCTTAATTAGATAATTAAGGTTAGGAGACAAACCATGAATTTAATTACAAGTTAGTTAAATTCTTGGAGCGTTACATGAGGTTTGTAAATCTTCTTGTGCTTCTTTTGCTTTAGAAACCGCTTTATGCAGTCCCTTGAAGAAAACCGAGTCATTTGTTTGGACCATTTCCTACTATTGTTTGCTTACTTGCACTGTTATTTTCGTGTTTGAGTCTATTGTAGGGGAGCCCACCCATTTTTGGTATTTTGATCCCATATAATCTTTTCCCAATTGAATTAGGAAAAAAAAATAAAAAAGAAAAAAACTGAATACAACTTTAATGGATGATCTACTCTCCCTCCAATGGAACTATATTTATAATCCATTTACAACTCAAGCCCAAACCCTATGATGTGTGACACAGCCCACTCATTCTAATAACAAAAAGCCCACTAACTCCTAACTAAAATACCCAACTTAAAGTCTAATCCAAACCCTTATAATTATATGCCTTATATGGTCTATTCTTATTTAGGCCAATTTCACCATCTGTATCTCCATCTCCATCATCAACACCAGCACTATCTTCAGCTCCTTCATGATCATTGACATCAATACATTTTGACAACTCAGGAAGCGAATTCTGCTACAATAGAGGAAGATAAGGCAGGTGTGTCGCGCAGGTTTTCATTGTTTTTCTATGCTTGGAGGGTAGAATGAATTTGGCCCAGTGGGTCCCGATCTGGTTTTGAACAAGGAGATTGTGTGCGCGCGTTCATACAGATTTTGGATGGTAGTCTTTAGTTTGTTGTGATTTTAATCTCTGATTGGTATTGTCTGACTTTCCATTTTCCCCCTAATTTATATTGCTCATAAGTCAGGCCAAAAAAGGCTCTAAAAATAGGCTAAAAAAAACTAAAAACAGGTAAAAAAAAAAAAAAACATCTAAAATAGGCTCAAAGAATGCCCAAAACACAAAATAGGTTCAAAAATCCCATATTTAAAAAGCGGTTATGCCATGCTATTTTAGCTTCAAATAACTGCTAATTGACAGTGATTTTAAAATTGGTAATCGCCTAAGGCGAGCGGTTGTGGTTATAAAAATAGAATAACCACTTAAGGCAAGCCTATAATTGCAACCACTTGTACTATTGTACACCCCCTACGTATATTTACAACTATTTGGTAGTTAGAAGGAATCAAATGTCACTTTAAAAGTTTGGCGGTGTCTTTGCAAATTGTATGTAAATTTAGAAGGGCTAAGTGTAATTTCTCCAAATAAAAAATTTCAAACAAAACAAGAGAGGATTGGTTTTTTTTTTTTTTTTTCCCTGATGAAGGGGGATGTGAAAAAGAGAATTACAACGTAACAAAATAAAATATGGGAAACAGTCCAAACAACCCTGAAACAACTCTAAGTCAGTGCAATAATCGGTAATCGTTAGGAATGAGTCAAATAAATGACCCGACCCATCAAGAGAACATGAGCGGCCAATTAAGGCTACTAAAAGAGGAAACACAAAAGGCTTCGGAATGAGACCTTTTAGAACCCTTGAAATAATATTTACAAACAAACAAGCACTAATCAAGGCTGCATCAGAGACATTGATAAACAACCAAACCATATCCAACAAAACCGGCAATCGAACACTGGAGGGCAAGAAAACAACAAAACAGAACAGAAAAACATAAAAAACTCCAAACCCAAAGAACAGTATCATCGGCGGAGGAGACGGCATTGAAGAACAAGCATGAGAAATCCACGCGCATGCACATAAGATCCACGAACAGGCGCGTGGCTGCCGTGTGGGGGCACGGGAGGCAGCGCCATGGAGCAAGGAAGCTGGAGGATAAGGTGGTGAGGTGTGTTGGTGGGCTGAATTGACAGATGATGTTAGATGTAGCTTCAAAAAAGCCAGATCTACAAACTAAGCTAGATCCAGGAGGAGGAAGATAAGTAGCGAAGTAGTGGAGTCGACGAGGTAGCATTGGAGGGGCAAATGTTGCGATTTAGGGCGGAGTAGGGATAAATCGCACAAGACGATTGATAGGGTCTCGTAAGAGATAGTAAGGCCTAAAGAAAACTCTAGACAACAAGAAGCCGAAGTTGTAGGCTTCATTAGAGAAGGAAAATCCTGGAGAGGGGAGGAGGAGGGAAGAACTCCTCAGTGCAGAAGGAGGCTAGGGTTTTTTGCGAGAGAGAGGTGGGGGGGTACGCAACTGGATTTTGTTACCAAAGTATTGGTTCAAGGAGCAAGTGGTTCATCCTAAAAAATGATTTTATAAGTGGTCAAATTGCCCTCTTCACCTTGGTTTTCAAGATGGTTCAGCCACCCTAACACCTTTGTTTTTCATTTTTGTTATTTTTTTTCTTTTGTTGAAGGGTAATTTGGACATTTCAAGTAAAAAAAAAAGTGAGTAGTAAGTCATGTGGGCAACTTCCACCCATGTGACTTTAAAAATGACTCTAACTTGCAGGAACAGTTCTCATATAAACTTTAGAATCAGTATATACTAAAAGAGATTTCAAAATTACAAACAATTACAATTACTTATGTAGTAATTAACTTATCAATTCTTCATCGTCAGTAACAACCAAATGATTGCACAACAGATAGATAACTAAAAACCTAAAATCCACGATCGTCAACTATATTAAACAAACACCCCTCACATTGTTTGAGAACATAAAACAAACTTGCAAAAAATATACAATAAAGTACTTTGAATTTAGTTTTGAATTCTGTAAGATGAATACACTACGCAAGAAAACAACCATGAAAGCTTGCAAAGATAATTGCATCAAAATAGCATTGAACAGAACAATACCTCGAGTGTAGGTCAAATCAAAATTGTTAACTCTTAAGTTACCATTTGATGTGATGCAGAGCAACCCATATAGGTCAAGGACCAACAAGATTATACAGAAGCATCCAATAAAACAACAAATCTACAAGAGCTATTTTTACCAGGTTTTCAAGTCCAAATTTTCAAAGAAAATTACTGTAATATATCAACTGTACCAACATAGAACCAAACTTTAAATTTTGTGAAATTTGTGCGCTTCTGGCATTCAAAAGTTAAAGCGCCTTGGTTTAATCAAACATTAGTTATTCAAACTACTGCCCATCCCACTTGACCCCTCCAGCTAACTACAAATATCAACTTAACAAGCCTTTGAAAGCAAAACTTGGAAGAAGATATAAATTTTATTCACCAAACAAATTTAAACAAAGTAAAACTAATTTGATTTTAATAAAAAAAAAATTAAAAAAAAAAAACCAAAACAAAACAAGAAAACAAACTGCAGCTAGTCCCATGCACATATTACTGAGTGAAAAGTGTATAAAAAATCATCTTGGAATATGCAAAAGTCAAATTAAGTATGACACAATCTGAAATGTCCAACCTGAAACAAAATACAGAAACATTAGCCACCCCAAAATAGACTTGGTTTGCAACAATTCCTTGTATAAGCTTATACAACAACAATGTCCAAATATTTCATTTTACACAACTTGTCTGACTTTCCAACAACAGTTCAAAGTAATATACAATGATCCCAGATACAGAGGAAGAGCATTTAGAAATAAAATCTCCCATACATGAGTTAAGAAAAGCACCATCATATCATCATCAACGAAGTGGCAATCTCTTGCATTGCCAAGGGGCTGGTCATCTAAACTATGAGATTCTGAACTTTCTGGAGCAGGATGCAGCTGACTATCTGCAGATGGCCCTTCAGAGGGTTCCCCATCATCCTTGGGTGGATCATCAGGATCTTCTCTTCCATTATTCTCTTCACTAGGACTTCCACCACTACCTCCCTTTGGGACACCCCGGACCAAGTCTGGCCGAGCTTCTACGCCAACCCGCCTCAGGTGTAGCTGCCACATTGTAGACACTCGTTGAATAGGCCCTTCAACCAATACAAATATCAGCAAATAGAAATGGTAACTACCTGAAGATGTAAGTTAACTTCATCTGGACGTGAAAGAAATGGAAAATCTCCCCCAGATTTCAAGGATGCTCGCCTTGCTTCAGGATACCTCTCACTCAGTTCATCTTTGAGTTGTTGAGGAATTGCACAGTAGTCATTTGTCTTCAAGGAAGGAACATGTGAACATGTCAAAAAGAACCAGTATTGCTATCAGTAGAACTTTTTTAATTTCCTTCTATGAGTATTTTACGTACAAAAAAAGCATCAAGTTAAGGATGCTGAGCCTTGCAAGAATTCAATGACTTCAAGCATTTGAAACACCATGCAGGAACATATAAATAAACCGAATGACAAAAATGGTGATAACATTCTAGAGCAACCAGAAACATGGGATTATGTGTTAATAGAGTTTCAAGAAATTTTAAGAACCTAATTGTTATATATTTATCCAGGCCTTGCAAGAATTCAATGACTTCAAGCATTTGAAACACCATGCAGGAACATATAAATAAACCGAATGACAAAAATGGTGATAACATTCTAGAGCAACCAGAAACATGGGATTATGTGTTAATAGAGTCTCAAGAAATTTTAAGAACCTAACTGTTATATATTTATCCAGGTATAGTAATCTACTGACCTTTGGTCTGTCATGCTCAACACAATTAACAAAAAAGCTTGGCTGTAAGCCATGAGATTCACTTTGAACCTAGTAGCATATGTAGCTGCTTTCTTCCCCTAACTAACTCACGATAAAAAAAACTTCAATAAATGCAACTTAGAATCTTCAGAAAATTATTAGGACCACTCATAACATTCAGTTCAGGGTACAATCAGGTTAACCAATTTAATTCAAGTAGATGTCTCCAAATGTGAGATATGCCTGCAGTTACCGGAGAATTGATTTTTGACTAGTTTCAAAAGCTGGCATAAGCCCAACTAAAATGAAGGCCACTTTTTTTGTTCCACTTTAACCAGAGAAACGGCAAAAAGAGCAGAGTCTGCAATTGATGCTTCTCTTACCTATTAATTATCATTATTTTTACAGTAAATTAGACTACGTAAATTAACCAAGGAGTAACATGCGCAACCAATCAAAAAGGTTTTCAAATCACAAGTACAAGATGTCAAATCCCAAGTGTTTCTGGTGAATTTCAGAAGCTACAAGCAGAACTTGGAAAATTAACAAGCAAGGGGGCAAAAACCGAAGAAGAAGAAAAGGAATGAAAGAAAATTAAACAAAAAATTGGAACCAAGTTTTAGAAGGCAAAGAAGCAAAGCTGAAACTACAAGGACTTTCCTAAATTTAGACTAGAGTAATACTAGACCACAATATAACCTTATATTTCAGAGTTTTGGATTCTAGAAATACATATTTTCACAAACACAAATCCAAAAGAGGTTCAGATAACTTACATCCATTATAGTGATAAATGAATCGGAAAGCAGCAAAGGTCCAACTGAAGCAGCATCAACTGTCAAAGTTAACCTGGAGGCCAAGTCGTCCCTTGAGAGTGTTTCAACCTGAATTGATAGTCACATATTATGGTGCCAAAGGAATTAATTAAGCAGCTAGTTTCCTACAGCATATACATTTAAATGTAAACAGAAACAGAGAAAACAAATGAAAATTGGCTTATGCACAAGATTTTCTCTCTATTTTGTTAACAGATATAAACAAATTGTGAGCACCATCTAGAAAAAATGTTAGTCTTCATACAGATGCCAGAGATGCAATTCACCTCCTCGATATTTGCAGTACAAGTTTAGAAAGAAAAGGTAACTCTGAAAACCACTGGGAACAACGTTGAGCACACTAATCAAATTGATTGCAATAATCAGTGCTAAATTGATTACAAATATTGATTCAAATTTTCAAAATTGAATGCAGTTAGAATTTAATTGTATTTGAAGACCAGTTGAAAACTTTGTACAACCATGTGGTTCTACCAGGGTAAAAGAACTTTCCACTACTAGGCTCACAAACTCCCTTCCCTGAACATTGATGGTTGAGGAGTTTGAATAAGTACAATTCAATGCTTTGACAGAGAAAGCTTCATGCTGTGCTGAAAACTGAAAATATAGAGAGTTCGAGAGCAGATTGCTTCAAGACATGATGTACATAGCTAAAACCAACAGATACCTTAGGCCTTTCACATATTTTACCTGAGAAACAACAAAGTCCACAGAATCTGCAATGAATGGTTCATGGGGACCATCACGAATTCCTGTTAAGACGTATCGTTTCAGCAAAAAAGAAGGGGTCCAACTAACACTGCATAAGGCATACCACAATCAGGAAGTCAATTTGTTGAGGAAACAACATATCTAACAAGCTTAATTTGCTGAGGAAACAACATTTCTAAGAAGCAATTTGCTACAAACAATGTATCAGGCAAAAATAACAAATTCATGCACCTCTTTACAAAAACCAAGAGAAGAGAATATATACTAATAGTAACTGAACTACTACTATCATAATTTGGAGCTATTGGTTGTAAACTGATGTCACTATAGAACACTGCCATTGTAAAACCACAAAGAATAGATATGAGAGAGGCTGGATAAATAAACTTAAAAAACTTGATCCTTCAGCTCATCCTCTTTCAAGATGAGATGCAAAATAGTCCGGGAATGAAGGGTTCAAATTTTACAAGAAAAGGTTTCTACTAGACAAATATATCAAAGCCTTACAAAGCAAAGCATAATTAGAGCTTGGGAATAAAGCTGAATGTAAATATTATTTTGAGTTTGACTGCACCAAATCTTGGTCAGGCCTTTTGGACTATTAGCCTAGTGGAGAAGCGCTTATAAACTGTTAGCCTTAGGTTGAAACTTGTAGTAGGCAGTTTGATCAGATACTCAACATGCTTTTGTGGCTGGTATACAAATTTTGGATTCAACGCTTACTGATTGTGGATTATTGGATAGTAGGAGTAAGAATCCTGGGTTGTTTTGCAAGTCAGATATAGAAAAGGCCTGCAATCATGTGAACCAATTGTTTGATTTATTTGTTGGAAAGACTTGCTATCGGTGAGAAATGGAGGAAATGGTTTTGGTTTATACTTCAACTGTCTTTTTAGTCAATTGTGGTGAATGGCAATCAAACAGTTTTTCCTTGGTTGAGACAAGGAGACCCTCTAACTCTTCTTCTTTTCATTTTGATTATTGAAATTTTTAGTAGACTGTTATACAGAGCAGTTGAAGTTGGGCTTAGTTGGGTTCTATGCTGGGGGAATTCATTGAGAAGATACGGAGATTCTCATTTATTCTTCATTGATTATACTGTCCTCTTGTGACATGCAGTCCCTAATCAACTTAAAGCTATTAGCTGTGTATTATTTTGCTTTGAAGTCATTTTGGGTTCAAGGTAAATTGAGATAAGAGCAAATAAGTACCAGTGTGTGATGTGGAACGGCATCCAAGTTTTTTGAGGTGTTGGGTTGTAGGGTAATCACATTACCAATGACATATGTAGGTTTGGCTTTGCGGTCATCCTTTAAGGCTCATGAAGTTTGGGATACTATTGTTGAAAAGATGCAGCAGCGTCTGGGCAAGTCAGACGAAAGGGGCTCAGTACCATTAACATGTCTAGCACTGCCTTTTGGGGTAATCTTTTAAGGCTCGTGTTGTTTGGAATGCTAGTATTGAACAGATGGAGGCATTTGGCAAGTCAAAAGAAATTGCTATTTATCAAACAAAGGGAGACTCAATCAGAAGTACATTATCAACTTTACAAACTCACTTTCTTTCTCCATCTACATGTTCTATGCAAAGGGATGGAGGAAATTAAGTTTCATAACGTGGATTAGGATAAGGTACGCAATATCAAGGCTGGTGGTTTGGGTGTCCAGAAATTGAGTACCTTTAACCAAATCTTATTAGGGAATGGCTTTAATGGTATGTACCCAAACAAAAACAATTGTGAAGACCTGTAATTGCGGTAGTACAGGGACGCTTGGGGTTACTGAACATCTGCAATAGTAAAGGGGTCGTATGGTTTGGGCTTGTGTCAAGGCAGTATATGTGATTGGGATCTATTTTCAGGCTTCCTCAAGTTTGCAGTAAGGGATGATTCTTTTTTTTTTTTTGATAAGGGATGATTTTTGAGTTCGGTTTTGACAAGATTTATACTGTGGGGATTATTGCAAAACCAATTTCCTGATTGGTTTACCTTGGCTGTTGATAAGGAGGCTTCTATTACTTTGTATCTGTGTAGGTCGGACAAGTGAGGTATGCAGTATCCAAATCCTATGTTTTTGCGGGCTTTCCATGATCATGAGTTGGTGTCTGTTGCTACTTTTTTTTTTTTGGGTAATATCATTTGTATCTAACCCACTCAGTGACGTATTGTTCATCTTTTCTAAAACAAGAAATAAAACACAGTTTTCAAAATCATAAGAGAAGTACATGCTGATCTGGAAAGCATCAAGGAGTAACTATTATGACCATTGCAAACTCAATTCTATTTCTAGAAAGTTATGCCAGGGCAGAACATGGAACAGTAAGAAAGAACTAACTAGCTTGGTCACTAATCTATTTAGCATCCATTCAGCAAATGAAATATCATAGTATTGCTCAGCTTGGGCTCCTTAAACAAGACAATGCTATGATTTCCTACTATACCAAAATTAGACAGAACTACACCATAAAATTCTGCTTGGGGTCACTCAAGTTTTGTTAAAAAAGACTTCTACATATATGATATAATTCCTCCTTGTTTTTCAGATAATTAATTGCATATAGTTATTAACATGCCCTTTCCCCATGTTCATCTTCAGAGAATTACAGAACAGGGCAATCAGCGCTGCCCTCCAACCCCCCTTACCCCTCAAAAGAACCAAAAAAAAAAATTAACACGTGCTCTGCAGATAATTATCTCCCATAACCAGAACATTGGTCAAACTTCTAGCAAAAATACAGTTTCTGCTAGTCCATTATACGAAGTAGATCTTTTAACTACATTGCAAATATTTTGAAGATTTTAGGAGCAACTAAAAACTGACTTTGTTCAGCAGAGAATATGGTCCCATTTGTTAATAATTCTGTGTCAAAAATCAAAAAACATATTTCTCATTATCATCTACTGCATGTAATTAGAGTTGTAAGCAGTCTCTTGATGGTGAACTTGGTCCTAGCTTCACAATAGCACACATTTATCAAATCTTTGATGTGCATTATATCTCAGCAACTCCAGTCTCTTTTTCTTCATTTCTTTTATCAAATAAATAAATACATAAATAAATAAAAAATAGGCAGTTTGATCATATCCAGCTTACGGTCATTAATCCAAGAAAAAATATGGTAACTTACACGGGAGCCCATGGCATTGCAGCAGAGAAACTGCGTGTATCTAGAAAAGAATTTGATAGTATCAATGACCGAACCCGCCTTGGACGATGCTGAGCAAAAAGTTGTGCTAAGAATCCCCCAAGGGATGTACCATATAGATGTATCTGTTAGATATAGATTGATCAGTCTACTCAGCAACCAGTTAAGTTGTCAGTAACTAATGAGAGAAATATGTAAGATATGTTGGTTAATTTATATTGTCAGGCTATCAGTTTATGATACATAAGTAACATCAGGCATCTACGCTAACCGTTAGAAAGCACATTGCTCACAGAACTGACATAAAATTGTTTCACAGACCACTTGTATCTTCTCCTCCAATGATCTGCTCACACCAACTGTAACTAAGTGTAGCTGTCTCCTAATTATGCGTGTCTCTTGTATACTTCCTGTGTACTAGGATTGCGCTTTGCGCTTTTAATGATAATTTGTTTACTTATCAAAAACTAAGTGTAGCTGTATACAGGCAGTTCGTTGTTGATGAATCTAAGGATAATATATGTCTAAAACTGGTACAATTAATTTCATCAAGAGATCAATAATTGAACAGGTTATATCACCCAGCATCCAGTCTTAATATTTGTAAGCACACAACTAAAATATGGGCTGGATGTATCATAAAGTTTACACAATTGGAGCAAAAGAAACAAAAGCATGATCTGAGTATCATGTATCGTACATCTCAGCAAGCATGTACCGAGAGATCCTGAGTTTTGGAACCAAAATCGCTTTTGGTTCAACTGCTAAAAGCTCGCAATCAAGGCCTTGGGCTTGGCAGCCAAAAAGCATATTGAGAGAGAGAGAGAGAGAAGAAGAAGAAGAATCATTATGAATCATCCAATACAGATCTCAAATTAAGCATTATAATTTACTACTTGTTAAGTTCAGTCAATCAATTAATTATCATGCTTACGGAAAAATAATCCATAAGAACTTTCGATAAAATCCAAGTGACACCACCTAACAAATCCAAGCAGCATCCAAAGAGAGGGCCACTTCTTGTGACTTGCAAGTGACAAGGGCTTAACTTATCTTCGGTTCTCTAGTGAACCTAAAAAGCTTGCAAGATTCTCACCAGTTATTGATTCATCTCCCCCATTTTCATCCATAACAAATTGATGATATTAGAAGGATGGAATTAACAAAAAGGGAACCGAATCCAATTTTTGTTTGAGAGATGGATTAGTCAAAGTTATGATCTAACAAAACAAAGCACACTTCAACTCTATTCAGTATCCAAATTTGAGTTACCATAATTCACTAGTACCCTAGTGAATTCAAGACACTAAATAGCAAAACTACATGTATTCATCTCTCCATTTTCAGTAAAAGTAAACATTCTGGAAGAACAGATTATGAAGCATTCCATGTACCAAATAGATCTGGAAGAAACGAGACTGAGAAAATGGAATGAAGCTACTAATTTTATGTAGCTCATTCATCCTTCTTCATTCATTAAATAGAGCCAAAATACAAGAATATTCTATGACAACTATAAGGACAGGTCATTAGGACACCTAGCATTCTTCTAGAAGATATTCATATAACTCCCTATACTCTTAGGAAATTACAGTTCACTCTA
The DNA here is from genome assembly GCA_900184695.1 of Betula pendula. Taxonomy (NCBI): domain Eukaryota; kingdom Viridiplantae; phylum Streptophyta; class Magnoliopsida; order Fagales; family Betulaceae; genus Betula; species Betula pendula. Next base: position 103,872 of record FXXK01000142.1, on the reverse strand, counting down.
ACATACTCTTAGGAAATTAATGGTCACTCTAACACTCCCCAACACTCCCCCTCAAGCTGGAGCACATTTTCATATAAGCCCAAGTTTGAACCAATAAATTCTAATCAACCACGACAAAGAGACTTGGTAAACACATCAGCAAGTTTTTCTCCATATTTTACAAAAGGTGTAGAAATATATCCACTCAATATTTTATCCCAAACGAAATGATAATCAAATTCAATGTGTTTTGTTCTCTCATGGAACACTAGGTTAAAGGCAGTGTGCATAGCATGCTTGATTATCACAATACAGAGGAATAGGTGTAGGAACTTGTCTTCTCCTTCCCTTCTCACTCTATGGGAATACAACAAAGTGAAAAAAGAAGCCATGACATCGACCTCCCAATTGTGTGCAGCTCGGATAAAGCTAACATCTCACTGAAGGGAACCACTAGAGGAATCCAAATGAGCTACAACACACGCATCCTTATCACGAACAAAGCCATATAAAACCAAAAAAGCTTCCTTGACGGCCAACTCCCCGCACCAAACATCATCCCAGAATCTAATCTTGAATCCGTCACCCAGCTCAAATCTAGTATGGCTACAAACAAACTCCACACCCTCCTTATATTCTTCCAAAGCCCTACTCTGTGCGGTTCAGTGGGAACTAAAGAACACCACCCACCCAATTCACTACCATGTTTAGCATCCACAACAATTTTTCACTAAGCCTCACTCTCATGCACATAGTGCCACATCCACTTCCCTAAAAGGGTCCTATTGAAGATCTTAGATTTCGGATCCCCTAACCTCCCTAAAAAATAAGAGAGCAGACCTTCGACCAACTAACCTTTGCTCTACACACTTACTCTACTGAAATGCTCTGATACCATGTAATGAAAGAGACTGAAAAAATGGAATGAAGCTACTAATTCTACATAGCTCATTCATGCTTCTTCATTCATTAAATAGAGCCAAAATTCAAGAATATTCTATGATAGCTACAGGTACAGCTCATTAGGACACCAAGCATTCTTCTAGAAGATTTTCATATTACTCCCTATACTCTTAGTAAATTACAGTTCACTCTAACATACTCCTAGGAAATTACAGTTCACTCTAACAAGATCCACAATTTATGTACAGTGATTTGAATGACCTACATACATACTTAAAACTATATGAAGCACAGACGTGGCTACTGAAGCAAAGGCCAATTCAAAATGCAAAAATTAGTTACTGCACAAGATGAACAGGCATTCTGGAAAGTGCTACAACATTAAATACAACAGCTAGAGTAAAATGAGATAGACAAGAAATATATTGATAACCCAGAAAATTTGGTAGAAGAAATTGGTAAAGGAAATGAAGCTTTTACATGATGAACATCGATAGCATCCAAGAACTTTTCAAATGCTTGAATCCACTCGTGATGATTCCATACCCGTGGAATATCAACAGAAATCACCCGGTAACCCTACACATTTCGAAAGAATATGATTCTTCAATCCTAGTTCAAAAATTTATTATGCACATCAAAAACAAGTAATGGTTATGGTAGCAGACTAGAAGGTTTACTTGCCAACCACTCAAAACAGGATTTAGGAAATGACCATCAAGTACAACAAGAACATCAATAAAATTTTCATGTTGAAATAGTCTAGTTTCATTCCACAACATATCCCCTCAAATTATCACTCTATTCTCAATGTGCCCTCCAAACTACCAACTGTGACAATGTCTCCCCTAAACTACTAAAAAAATGTTAATGTACTTCAAGGCCAGTAAAAAGACAAAAATGACCCTAATATTTCAATAACACAAAAATATCCTTATAAATTTGAAAAAAAAATAAAAACTAAAAAATAAAATTAAAATTAAAAATTAATTAAAAAAATCAAGGAGTGGTAGTTTGGGGGGAAAAACGCTCTCTTCTCTCTCTTCTCTCTCGAAGAGTCGCTCTCCCTCCCCCACTCAGGGGCGGCGCGTGCAGGCGCGTTTAGGTAGTTTGTGTCCTTGGGTTGGTGTAGCTGAGATCGAGAGGCTCTGGGCTCAAGGTGTTCTCCGGCTGGTGTGTTCCTGGGCGGCGTATTGGTCAGCGCAGTTGGAAGCAGCGCTTAAGGATCCACGATGTGAGTGGGTCGCGGAGTTAGCCGTGTGGGTGGACGGCCGGGAGCCGTAGCTCTGTGAATGGGGTTGGAGAGTCGCTTCTTCGTTGAGGCCAAAAACTATGTATTTTCGACGGTGGAAGGGAAATCGGAGCTACGGGTGGAGGAAAGAAGGAAAGGTTTCTATGGGTCTGTTTGTTTGGGAGCGTTGAGCGTCACTTGGTTGATTTCGAAGGTGGAAGAGGTGATTAGGGATCCAGGGGATGAGGAGTTTGTCAAATCTTTTAGGGAACAGTCGAAGGCAATCATTATTCGGAGAGGTGGGAATAAGGCTGGGAGGTTCTTAGAAGTGGCGGTTTATGCTGAGGGAGGCCGGAGAGGGTTGGTCTTGTTCCCTGAGGGCCGTGGAGGGAGGGGATGGAGCCGGGTCTCTGGGGAGTTGAGCAAAGCGCAGGTCCTTCTTGGAGCAGTGTATGGGTCTAAGTCATCGGACAATGGTGGGTCGATTGGTGGTTATGTTGGTGGGAAAGAAGCGGTGAGGCGCTTAAGCGATGGCGGTGCTCCGTCGTTTGCGGAGGTAGTTCGCTCGGCGGTTCCTCCTATGGCGGCGGTTCCCTCTACAGCGCAGTTGGCTCTTACTATTTCGCCGTGTGAGTTGGATTGTTGTCCTTCGGGGTTGCCGGAGAAGCAGCCGGAGCTGAGGTCGGCGATCAATTGTTCTGATATGGAGTCGGCGGTCTTCGATTCCTGCGCTAAAGACAGGCCTACTGATCGAGGGTGCGGCTCGCGTGGCTCGTGGTGATCCTGTCGGCTGGCTGGGGGTGATGGATCTCTTATTAAGTGATTTGGGCCGGGCTTTTGGGCGTTTGAAGCAAGCCTGTCTGGCTTTGGGTTTGGGCTTGAAGCCCATTTTGGGTCCATCAGGTTTTAAATTGCCGTGGCCATTTAAGACCCCTAAGCCCGTTAAGTCACGATGTAGGAGGCCTTTGAAGGTTGTTTCGGATCCGAGCAAAGGCGCTGCTGCGGTTCGTGGAGGTCTTCGTCTCTCAGCTCGGAGGAAGAAGCCGGCTCCGGCGACCGGTTCTGTGCTTCTTGATTCGACGTTGATGCCGGCTCCGGCGACAGATTCTGAGGTCGCGCAGCTTTCCGATGTGGGTCTTGGGTCGTCGACGGTTTCTGGAGCGGACCCGGAGTTTGGGGGGAGTCCTTTTGCTCCTTCGGAGGCGTCAGCGCCGACTGTGAGGGATGATTGCTTCAAGTACGAGGGGTCTGTTTCCCGTGCCGATACTTCTGTGAGGAATCCTTCTCCGTCAGCGCCGACAATGAGCCTTCCGGTGGCTGGTTCTTCCCACCTTGTGCACTTCTATAACCGTAAACACAAGGTAAAGAGGGCTTCGAATTTGGATTTGGGTTAGTTTGCGGGTGACCTGTTTAGCATAGCCCCTGGTGCTGTGCCGTTGGTGGGTGATCAGAGCTCGGTTTCTGGTGGGTCTTCTGGGCTGTTCTCAGCCTTTGAGCTCAGTGGTTTTTCGGGTACTAAGGAGGTGGGCGGTCTCTTGGCTCCCGCAGGGGAGGCCGATAAGTCTTTGGTTTATTCTTCTCCGGCTAAGGGTATGCTCCGGCGGGGATTTCTCATGCCTCGCCCCTGTGGTGGGGTTCCACGTCGGTCTCCCGAGCCTGTGAGCTTATCGGAGGTTGGGGAATCTTCTGAGAGGAGTAAATTGCGTGGGGAAGTCTTCGCACTGCCGTGGAATATCTCGGAGGCTGGGGTTGAGGATGGGGTCTTGGGGGTCTCGGGGGTTAATGGTTATCCTGAGGTTGTGGCAGATGCTTTGGCGATCGCTCCTTTTTTGGGAGTCTCGTGTGGGGGAAATGAGCAAGGCTTCCTCGATCTGTTGTGTGACATCGAAGAGGGCCATAAGCGGGAGGGCGTGTTTGCGGATGAAGGGGGCTCTGTTGTAAAATCAAAGGGTTGGAGGGAGCGAAAAAATTTAGAATGCTCCCTTAACTTTGATGTTGGTAGTATTGGGTCCAGCCGGGTTAAAAATAGGTCGCTGCGGTTTAGGGGTTTTTTGCTGTTGTTGTGGGGCTTGGGTTTGTTGTTTTTTCTTCTCTTTTTCATGTTTTTCTGTGGTTTCCTCTTGTATACTTCTAGTGTACTTAGGGGCGCCTTACGCTTTTTTATAAAATTTCTACTTATCAAAAAAAAAAAAAAAATGAGTGGTAGTTTGGGGGGAGGGGGGGGGGATTTTTTCTATGTAAAAAAAAATAAATAAGGACCCACCCCCTTGGTTTCTCTTTTTTTTTTTTTCTTTTTTATTATTATTTTAGTTTATTTTTAGATTTTTTTTTTAAATATTTTTTTTGATAATTTCATGAAAGGTATTTTTGTCATTGGGGTGACATTGACACAATTGATAGTTTGGGGGACAATGACAATGAGATGGTAGTTTGAGGAGGGAGTATGTGTATTTTTTCCAAAAATATAATAATAAATAAAGTGCAAGCTGGTTTGTCCCTTTTTAAGATTTTCCATATTTCTACAATTTGGAATCCTTACCCTACAGACTGTTGATACAACTGAGTTAATATTTCTAAAAATAATTCTAACAGATTCATTATCAGCGTAACAGTGTCCAGCTGCAGCACTTATTCCATCTAGCGAGATAAGGACAAGAAAGACCACAACGAAATAGCCATGTTGACCATGAAATTCCAAATGAGGCAAAAGAAGTTTGAACATTAAAGAGGTAACTAACTTGAAAAGGTGTCTATGTTTGGTTAATTGTAGGAGTCACAAAAAAGCAAGTTCATAGCTACATTGTTTAGTAATGATATAAAACAGGTTAAACATAATCTATCCAAAATCTAAATGACTCAGGAGGGATTCACAGATATTTGATTATGTCTCTAATCTTCTTCACCCTTCCCATGTCAATTCGTTTTATGCTGACACATTCGAAGGACATCATGAGTTCCCTATTTCTTCAAATAAAAGGAAAGTTTAATATAAACATGATAAGCTGATGGACATTATATACTTGGCTTACACAACCGAACTATTTAACATTCTCTTCATATAAAACACAACACAATCTATGGGAAAACAGAATATCGCAAATGAAGGGAGGTTTTTATGATAACATATATCCGTTTGATGAAACAAATTCCCCAAATAATAATATTGCTCAACCAGAATTATTCCCAGCGTCAATTGTTTTCCACTCCAAGACATGACTCCAAGACATGACAACTTCCAAAATTTAATGATTCCTTGTAGAAGAACAACTACACAACCAAGAAACAAGCCCTACGTGTAGCACCCGACACCCACACGCAAAAACAAAAAAAACAAAAAAAACTGTTGCTCACGTTTTAAAGAAAAAAAAAACCACCGCACATCTTTTTTTTTTTTTATAAATAAGAGAAATTACATTAAAAGCACAAAAGCGCAACTCTGACACACAGGAAGTATACAATAAGACCGCCTAAGAAGGGGAGAAGAAATGTACAAGGAAGTATACAAAAACCACCACACATCTCCAATAACTTCTTTTTCAAAAAAAAAAACGTTGCTTTCTCTACACGCACAATTTCATCTTCTTTCCATTGTCTTTCTCTCTGTTTTGGTGAATTAGTGGAACCAAGGCTGATTAGAGAGAGAGAAAGAGACAACTTAGGGGCAAGTGAGAATGAGAAGGAAGATTTCCTTGGCCAAACCTCACAAAACCAATTGGTCTTTGACCGGAATCAACCCATAAACACTATAGTCGGCCTTCCTTTACCCTAAACCACCATCTTTGGCTCCAAAACTTGCAGGAAAACTCAAATTCCGGCCATACCCGTCAGTCACCCATGACCCGACTAAAATCACTAGTTTTTCTTTAATTGATCATACTATGTTTACTGATGAGTTCTTTCAGTTTATGATGTTAATTTGAGAAAATTCTAGCTAGATTTTTATCAATTGAAGATTTAAAAAGTTAGGATTCCATAACGCCGAAATTGGAGATTTTGATATTTCAGCCTTAATATTTCAAAATTGATGAATGGGTCTTGTTTATAGAAGTTAGAATAACATGTGGGTTCATCAAATTGCAATGGGTTCAACTAATTTGACGAAATTTGAGATTTATGCCTGTTTATACATGGAAATTTGGGATTGCGGTTTTTGAATTCTAATTGCTTCAAGTTGATGGCTCTATTGTGTTCTAAAGATTTTGATTACATGTATGAACATTCATTAAGGAATGGGTGTGGCTGATTTGAGTAAAATGAGTGTATAGGGTCTTCATTTTGGGTTAAACAAAGGGATTTTGTAGAGTCATATGAATGTCTCTAAATTGATGTTTTGTATGCGAATTTGAGGTCTTAAATTAGTATTCTAATGCATCAAACGAATCTGATGTAAGGGAGATTTGAATTAAATGAGAGAAACAGATTTTTAGAGAATATGTTATACGGAGAAATTAGGTTTTGTGATCCGCTTAGGTGCTGATGTTTGAATTGTTGCATTCTTGAATAGGAACAAGTTAGAATCTTTAAGGAGTACAAAGAAACTACTCTTGGATATTGGTGTTTGCGCACAAGGTAAGTAGAACTTGTTTATTTGGGTTATTTTTCAAATACCCGAATTTGACGTATTACAAGAATTAAGAGTTGCTGGAATTTATTGTATTATTTCTATATTATGCGTTATTTTATGACTATTACGAATATGTCAAACATATGGTGAGACGATCTAAATTTTGGTGTTGAGGTGCAAATATGTTGTACCATGTGAGTATTTATTAAAAAATTTAGATATTACGATGATTTTAAAGTAAAACGAAAAAAATTATCTTGTTAACTTGTGCTTGATTTTGTAAATTTTGGTATTGACACATTGAGTATAATATTTTGAATATTGATAATATTAGCAGTGAGCACCTTGAATTATGTTTGAAACACCCCAAGGTAAGTGTGAGCGATATTAGGCCTAATTCAAAGGCCAATGCTCTGATTCAAAAAGCATTATTTTTATTGGTCTGATTTGAAGATCAATGTCCTGATTCGAAGGACATTTATTTGTGCCTAATTCGAAGGGCATTATATTTATCAGTCTAATTCGAAGACCATTGTCCTGCTTTGAAGGACCACAGAGAATGCCAAGGCCTCAGGTGAGTTTTCTATATTTGGATATGATGATGGAACTTTATTGCTCAGAGTAAATTGTAAGTAATGTGTGGAAAAGTGTTATGTAATTGTTTTGAAATTAAAAAGTGGACTTCTCATGTTAAACTATTTAATTACTTGATATATTATTATGTTGACATATGTTTTATTTGTAGTTATTCTTACTTCAAGTTATTTACTGAATTGTTTTCAAATCTTATGAAAGAAGGGGTAAGTATACATCGCTCGATCTCGCATCTGGATTAACCAATTTTATTACTGAGGTGACTCATTAAATCTTAGTACACCGATAATATGTGGACTTTGAACATTGAGTTGTTGAATTTTTAGTTGCTCTAGTTGTATTGTTTCAATTCTAGAGTTTCTTGTAGTGACAGGTCTTATCATGCCGCTTTGGATTTTTAGGGTGTGACACTACGAATCTCCATGATATAAATACTAGTCCATGAGAACTTCAAAAACCATGGCATAAACTCCCCAACTTCTTCTACATTAAAAAATAAATAAATAAAAAAGAGGGAAAAGAAAAGGAATGAATATGAATTTCTAATATGTTGACACTAAATAATGTCACAGTTATGATTAAGAAACCATAAAAGATCAAACTTACAACCTTCACGGACAATGACATTATCTGTTTATAGTATACATCCGCTGTCCCTGCTGTTCCAGGAAGACAAACAAGAGGAGGTACCACCTTGGGACCAAAATCATAATATCGCCACTGCTTTGTGCCAATCTGTGAGAAAAAAAAAAAAAAAGAAGGTTCCAAGGCCGAGACATCATCGGTCAATAAAAAGTATCATCAGGTTGAACCTTCTCATCAAGGAGTTAATGCAAAATGCTCACTCGCCCACAAAATAAATAAATAACTGGAATTCTGTGCTTTAAAATACCTCAACCAAACAGAAGCTAATATTCTGCTTGGTCTTCATTAATAAACTAGACTGAATCACAAGTACTCATTGCAATCATTCCCAAAGTCACGACCAGGGTAACAAATTCATCACCTAGGCCCTCGCTCCCACTCTCAATTTGCAATTTGACAACATAGGAGTGGATCTATGATGGATCCACAGGTTATATTTAGTACAGATAGGGAGTTGAAACCAAGTATTTAATGATAGAAATCAACAATCTCAACCACTAAGCTAAGTCAATTCAATTGTCAGTGCAGGATTTTTATATTCAATTAAGAATTCTATCTCACTACTCTATCAAACACATCAAATATTATGCACATACATACATACCATATGTCAGAGGCGAATGCATTATTGTAATACACAAAGATGTATAATACGGTTATATTAAGAAATCATCAACATTAATCCTTATTTATTTAAAAATTATGAGGCACTCCCACTCTTGAGATATTTTAGATATCAACGCTCTCAATCGAGGACTTGTTCACCTAGATCACCATTGTTCCAAGAAGCTACTCCAACAACATGTTCCAGTTCTAGTAAATTTCTCCAGAAAAAGATATTAAACAAATAAGTATATGATAAATGGGTAACATATTTCACCACTGCCTAGAGCTGCTCTGCAAGAACATAGGAGGATTGTAACAATTAACATAGGAATACTTCAAGGAGAACACATTTTCTGCTTCAGCAGAAAAATAAAAAGCCATATGCACCTCTACCTCAAACAAAAACCAAGAAATATTTGGCATTTAACAAATTACGACCCGTCACACAAGCAGTAAAGAACCTTCTACAAGGCTATTTCAGAACATACCAGTACCAAATATATCAAGCATTTTTTAAAGATAAAAGTTAAAACCCTATTTAAAATTTGATCAACATGCTCTAAATAAATAACCACTCAATTATGATAAAGTCAAACACATATGGGAGAGAACATAGAGAATATAACAAAATTCACAAACAATCACCAGCAACATTTGCATTGTTTAAATACAGCTTCAAAGCAAAAAGTCAAGACCCTATATAAAATTTGATTGACATGCTGTAAATATTTCCTAAATAACCACTCAATTATGATGAAGTCAAACACATATTGAAGAGAAGATAAAGAATAAAACAAAATTCACAAACAATCACCAGCAACATTTGCATTGTTTAAATACAGCTGCAAAGTGAAAAGGAAGGTTGAAATTAAATACACAAAACGATCAGACAAAACAAAGGGAACAGAAAAATGAAGCTGAGATGCAATCCTTTAATCAAATAGAATTCAAGATACCAGAACCAAAGCTCTTGCAAATGGGAAAATATATTGAAATCCAATCTATAACGTCCCATTGACATAAAGAAGACAATGATTGCAGCCCATAATCAAGCAGAATTTGAACATAGAAACATCGAATTCACTAAATTGAATTCTAAATTGAATTAATAATTGAAACCCTATATCCTCTTATATTCAACCTTTTACTTATCAAAAAATAATTGAAACCCTATATCTAAAATGGTCAGAAAAACATGAATGTCCACTTGTCAACAACCCCAAATTTGACCAAGACGAAGGGATAAACCAGTACTAAATAATTCATAGCCATCACCAATTAGAACCAAAATTCGCAAAATTGTAAGAATAATATGAAACCCGATGCATAATGAAACAGACAACAAGCAACTCTCCAAAGACCTCCATACTCAACAGAGAACAAAGAGACTATAGCCAACACAAAATGCACGCCCAGCTACATTACGAAGCCAAGGTGTAAAACCCTTGATCAAAGCAATTCAAAATTTGCATAATTTGGACTTGAAAGAGAAACCCAGTAGATTCAATAATGAGTAAAATGTGAATCCATTCTCGCCCACATCCCCGTGATTGAGTAAGAACAAAAAATAATAATTATGGCGAAAACAAAGGCCTACCCAGTAACGAGTCTAGACTAACAAGCTAAATTCATTCTCAAACAAACTTTCTTCCATACCCACATCAAAATTCACACAACTGGTGCATAAGTTGAAACCCAATGCACATAATGATCAGAGAATTATAAACCTATGCTCATCCACTATCCCATGATTGACTAAGAAAAAGGAGACACAAGCAAAAACAAAGCCACACCCACTAAAAAATGAAGCTAATGAGACAAACCCATGATCAGAAATTAAATGAAAATGGTCAAAAAGAAAAAATTGAAAAAAAAAATTCAAAACAAAACCCAGAATTCGGAGCGAAACGTACGGGGATCTTGTGGAGAGGGACCTGAGACTTGAAGTACGTGTAGTCTCCGGGCGCCGAAAAAGCGCCTTTCATTGCTAATAGATGTGCCCAAACACGCCCATATCACACCACCATATTCGATTTGATCGATCACAGAAATTCTCAGAAGTCTCTGCTCTCTGTTTTGTTTATCCTCGCTGTCCTTTCCAAATTCTTTACTATTATTTGAGGGATTGACGAGAAGACGGAACAGAGAAACCACGTGGATGGGCCCTGAGTCCTAACTGCGGTAAATGGTAACGGTCAATGACGGAGCGTCTCCAACTGCTCGTCAGCGTTATACTATGCGCATGATTGTTTTAGTGTGGCGTCTCTATCCTTTTATTTTCTTTTTTTAAATGATTTGTTTCCTTGTTAGTTGTTGCCTTGTTGGGAATAGGGCAATATGCTAATTGTCACTTAAAAGATTCGTCAATCCTATAAAATCCATTGCACTCGCCAATTCATCATCAATGATTCAATTAATTAAGATGAAACGCCTTAGAATTCAAATTTACAATTCAGTTTATATATAGTCTCCTACTTGATCTGCAATCTTGATAATCAATGATTCAATAATATACCGAAGTCTAATAAGAATTATGTTGTAATGGGAAAACGATATATAACATAGGTATCTTGAAGCTTTTTAATATTTTTTTTTTTGTATTAATATTGGCTTTTGCTATTTTAAAAAATTTGCAACTACAAGGGTGTTATGCCCCTAAGTGCCTATTAGACTTTTGCTTTAGAAGTGATTTGTAATAGATGGTTAACTTGTTAAGCTTTTACTATTTCTCTTAGCATGTAATGTGTAGTGGATAGTTATGTGTTTAATGAGTTAGTAGTTATTCTTAGTGTCACTGGGTTAGTAGGCAAGATTTATTTAGGGACAGCAGTTATTTGAATAATTTGTATTTAGATTCAGCTTTATCAATAGAATGGGTATCAAAGTATTTGAATCAAAACTCGTAAAATTATAGTCGTGTGTTATTGGAGGACTTGGCCTCTTGAAGTGCTAAAATTGTATCTTTATTGCTTTTATTTATCAATTATAATTCTCAAACACTTAGGTTCATATCAAGTGGTATCAAAGCCGCGTTCCTGTGCCATAAATGACCTCAAAAATGCATTGTACAACCTCCAAATTGCAGTGGAGGAGAATTTGAGGCAAATAGAAGCAACTTTCAAGGATGTTTTGAGGCAAATGATAGCAAATTTTAATAGAGTAAAAGAAACCTTGAGGCTAGTAGAAATTATAGAAGTGGAGAGTAACGAATCTGATGAAGTGCCTGAAGCAGAAATGATAGAATTGGAAAGCAACAAATATGATGAAGTTCCTGAAGCAGAAATGATAGAATTGAAAAGCAACGAATATGATGAAGTGCTTGAAGCATCCAATACAATCATTGTTCCTAGCGATCAAGGAGATGAGTTATTGTTCTTAGCATATCAGTTGGAAAATCTCAAAACAGTTTTGGAAGATTCTCACGTATTGCATGCTCTAAATGATCCAACTATTGAAGATGACAAGAAGCTTGTTGAACCAACCGGTGGATACAATGAGGTTGATGAACTAACAAGATACAATGAGTTTTATGATGAGCAAGGATCTATTGATGATGAGTAAGGAATTACGTCTTCACCACTTGCAAGTGCACATGTGGAATGGCCCATATCCTGGGCTAAATTTGGTTAGAAATGGTCTCCATTCACGCTACACCTTGTGGGCAAGATGCTTTGAAGGAATGGAGTCTGTTATGGGCCTAAGTGTGTGTTAGACTTTTGCTCTAGAAGTGATTTGTAATAGATGGTTAACTTGTTAAGCTTTTACTATTTCTCTTAGCATGTTATGTGTAGTGGGTAGTTACGGGTTTAGTAGGTTAGTGGGTAGTTATGTGTTTAATGGGTTAGTAGTTATTCTTAGTGTCAGTGGGATAGTAGGCAAGATTTATTTAGGGGCAGTGGTTATTTGAATCATTTGTATTTAAATTCAGCATTATCAATAGAATGAGTATCGAAGTATTTGAATCAAAACCCGTGAGATTATAGTCGTGTGCTATTGGAGGACTTGGCCTCTTGAAGTGCCAAAATTGTATCTTTATTGCTTTTATTTATCAATTATTATTCTCAAAAAACCTAGGTTCATATCAAAGGGTATGATTCTTTGGAACAATTTTGGGTACAGGGAAAATGATAATTATAGTCAGAATAAATGTGGTTTTGATCCGTAGTATTGGGGTTGCTTGGAAAAATAAGTTTTGAAGATAAAGCTAAAGGCCTAATCCTCCATTTAATTCTTTTTGAAAAATTATGGACTGGATGTCTGGTGTGCGAATATAATGGACTGCTTTTCTAAGGACTTCTACTCAAATTGGATCTGTGCAGGCTAATTCTAATTTATGTTTGTGGCTTCCAAGAAAAGTTTTGTACTTTATTTGTCATATAATTTATAACATCATTTAAATTTGAGAAATGATTTTCTAGTACCATGCATATTTTCTTAGTAATATGGCTAGGGATATTTCCCTTAGCATTTATAAACCATATATTATCTAATAATACTTTTTATTCAAAAGTAATTTTTTTGTGTGCTAAAAATTTAAGATTTTCATCTTTAATAACTTCTAACGAAATTCCTTTATTAAAAAAAAAACTAATTCTTGGTTTGCATCAATAATTTTGTGATTTTCAATAATTATGTGATTCTCTATTTCTTCCATCCTACAAAATAACAATTGACAATGAGATGAGTCATATGAATTTACATAATCAATTTGCTGGAAAATGTGAGAAGAAGTATAATGTCAGGAAAGAGGAAATAATGAAAGTTTTATAATTGATTTTTGCTTAAAAATATATATATATATTTTTTCTTTTGGGAAGTCTTCTATGTCTTTTGTGAGAATATTTATTTTCTTTTCTTTACAAATACATATATCTTCATTATTACAAAAACATAATTCTGCACCATTTTTACTGGTCTTGGAGTCTAATGAATAATTCTCTTGTGATGTATTTTCTTTTATTTGAAATAATTCTTGATCACTGTCTGATTTCGATAATATTCTGAAGAGCGTGTTTTTTAAGTCTTGAGTGATATCTAATTCATTAATTTTATTTTTTACCTTACAATTTCGTGCATAATGTCTTGTTTTTCCACACTTGAAGCATGTTGTAGTATTTTTACTATTTTTGAATTCATAGGGTTTTTTATTCAGTTTATTGGATACTTTATAAACTAGTTTTTTATAATATTTTTCATTATTCTTATATTTTCTTTTATTCCTAATGGAGGGGGATAAAAGAGGAGGGTATCCATATTATTCACAAAATGATTCTAATTCTTGTGTGGCATATTTTTTATTCTTTTCTAATTGTTTTGCTAATCTTAAATATTACACAAATTAAATCCTATCTTTTTTATTGTGTTAATAATATCACCATATGTAGTATTAGTATAATTATTATATCCTTCTAATAATTTCTCTCAGACCTTATGTGCAAAATATTTGGGTAATCCACCTATAAACTTTTCTTTCCAATAAGGCCAATTATTATCACTTCTAAGTAACACTCTTGAAATAAATATATCTTTGTACCATCTGAAGTCAGCTAATGTGGGACATCTTAAGTGTTCTAAGCTATCATAAGTGACTAGTGGATCTTTTTTATTTTAATATTCATTAGATACCATTAACATTTTTACATAACATTTAAAATTTCATTTTCTGATAATCCATCGATATTCCATTCATATAATGCATCTGCTGTGTAAGAAGCCCTAATTCCTAACTCTCTTTCTTCAAATTGTAAGTCTGGGGGTGTGGGTTTAGGGTACCAATTTCTAGTTGTAGATGAAACATTTCTATACCTGGCATAATTATTTCTTACATTTCTACCACTTTGGTTTTGATTTCCTCTTGACATCTTATTTGTTTCCATTTCTTGAAATTGTGATTGTAAATTATCAATCTTTTCTTCTAATTCATTATTTTCGCTAATGCCTTGTTTTTCTATGGTAGAAACTATTTTAGGATGAGTATTATCTGAATTTTATGGATTGTTACTTATATTTATAATTTCTAATCTTTTTGAAATTTCTTCTAATAGAGCAGTATTTTTATCTCTTTTTAATGGAATTTGTAAATGCGAGGGAGTTTCATGAGGTATAAATAATGGTTTAATTTGTCTTTTTCCTTATCTGTGGGTTTTATTGTTATGGGATTAACCTGATTCTTAATTCTTTCTCACTTTTTTCCAATAATCTTTAGATGAGTATTTGTGTAATGATTTTGTTGTATAATATTATCCATATTTTTATTTTCATCACTAAGACTAACCTTTTTTATGGGAGAGGCAACCACTTGTATCCCTCTATGATTTAGAAAACTAATTCATATGGAGGATATTCTTCATAATGTGGAGGGAGCTTTTTCTATGGCAAGGGTTAGTGTCAAGAAAAAGCATGTGGATGGGATTATCTCACCCCATCTAGAGGTGGTAGAAGACATGGGGCATGGTCCGTTTGTGGGTGTGAGTGGGAAAGTTATGGGACCAGTCTTAACCTGTGGCCAAAAGCTAGTATCCAACAAGTCAAAAAAGTGGAAGAGGCTAGCAAGAGAGGTTATGGGCACTGATAGCAGGGCTAATATAGAAGGCAAAAAAATGAGGATTGTGTCTGGTTTGGGGATTGGGAAGGGAAATAAGAAAAAGAAAAAGAAAAGGCTTTCCTTGATGGATGAAGAAGATGATGCAGAATGAGTGGAGTTTTTGGCAGAGGCTGGGCTCTAGTGTTATCTCATCCCATGAGGCTAGTAATTAGCTGCTCAATTCAATCAAGATGTGCATCCTCTATAACTCTTGTCGGTTGTGGATCTTTGATTGCTATGGAAAACAGTCAACTTAGCTCTGATACAAAAAATGTACGTGAATGATTTCATAAACACGTAACGAGATAAATTGTTAGGTTCTGAGGGAACTTAACGTTAAATTTTAAGGGAACCTAGACCTTTTAGATTCTGAAAGAATGTAGACCTTTTCAAAAAGAAGACGAACGAAAATACTAAGAAAATTCATGAGATGACTGTCAAATTACACAATTGTTTATTTGAAAATAACGATGGAGTCCACTTCTTTGAGCAGTCACAGATTGTGCAATCACTACCATTACAACCAAAAGACACCAAAGCTCAACAATCACCTAATTTTAGCGGCGTTATGGACTTAGCCAGCCATCGAAGATCGCAACACCTCTTAGTTTTGTCAACTCTTGACAACCAATGCTAGCAGCAAGGCAACATGCCACATTGCCGTCATCGTCTCCATTAACCTGCATCACCAACGCATCAAACAAAGGCACTACCCTCAGCAGCAGATCTGCATTGTTCTGCCACCACAATCCATCATCGCCCCATCTCCGCCATGCCTCTACCCAATTTGCCAGTGCTGTCGTCTTCGTCGTCTCATGCCAGATCGCAGCTCACCCAAATTTTGCTGACCCGATTTTATCACACTTTTTTTTTTAAAATGAAACCGAATAGTTACAGAGGCTCATGTAAAGCCCACATCATTAACTTATAATCTGAGCATATCACATCAGAGTTAATAACATACATGCAGCGGAAATAAATATATAACATGTGAGAGAAACATCACTGGAGCTGACATAATTATTTACAATAGTTTTGTACAACAACTATACAACAAAATAATGGCTAACAAAAAGTCACATACGGCTTAGCCAATACATTAACCTATTTAAATTATACAACACATTGATGTAACAAAAACTAGACTATTATAAGAGTCTATACAAAATACCTAATAAGCGTACATCGCCTTTAGACATGATATCCCAAATAAGCAACTACTGGATCTTCATCAAAATCTGTTGTACCTGCAACAACATCAACATCTATGCAATCATAGAGATCATCTATGATTACATAGAGAAATGACAGAAGAAATGGTGAGTCAACAATTCATAAAGAATAAAGACTCCCCCAAGGGTTTTCGCAATAAGCCAAACTTTTATTTATGTAATCGCTTACAATATCAACCACTCAACTTTAAAAAAATATTATTCTTTCATTTATCAAACTCAGTGTAGTTGATGAAGTAAATAACACATTCATAAAGCATTTTGAATCATTATATATATAACTGTGAATGTATGCATATGCTCCCAAATACGTTTAGATACATATAACACAATATGCATAATGCTACAATGCTAAGAAAGAAAGAAAGAACCAAGAAAAGCCCTTCTTTGAAGCCTTTGATTCTTCTCCTCAAACTTGTGTATTTGTTTTAGAGGACTTAGGGGAGTATTTATAGAGTTTAGGAACAACCCTAATCAATTTCGTGCACCCTAGAAAGTCTAAGATCGAGTTGGTGTCGGATTACCCTCTTTCCATATCAGTTCTGCCGACTTCAGAGTTTTCCAGCGCATAATAGGGATCGAGCGCTAGAAACTAGAGATCGAGCGCCAGAAAATTGGGATCGAGCGCATCTGGCGCTCGATCGCCATTTTGGGTGCTCGAGCGCACCTTGGATGCAAAAACTTTGGCTTAATGATTTGTTCCTCTCTGAGTCCTCTTTCCAATGCACTCTAAGTTTTCTTTCCAACGCACTTGACCTTGCCTTAATCCGAGTTTTGAGTTAAAAGTTATGGCCAAAATAGTGCACAAAGGTCAAATACTCAACAACTTTACATAATTCATGTGTTTTAAGTTTGAGTTGATAGAATTGACTTATTTTCTTCCAAAACCTACAAAATATGAGAAAACACAAAAACAACACAAAACATCATATCATAATGAAACTAAGAGATTAACATATGTGAATTAAGGGGCTTGAATGTGTAATATTCAGCACTTATCAGATACATATACATATAAATCATCTAATGCATATCTTGTACATAATAAAAGTCCATAAAACATCATATGCAATCCAGCTGTAAATGTATACATAAGTTCTTTCCCATTGAGAATCTTATGCATACTAATACATCTAGCATGAAATACCTCTCAAACCAACACACATAAATCATCAATAACAATGCAATGCATGCATTAATCTTTCACTTTTTTTTACTATCGTAATGTGTATAGCATGCTTAACAGACTTAGCCTGAACAATTACACACACCGACCTCAGGAACAACTCCCTAGCCTCGCGCATAACGGGCCCAGTCCTAGCATTTGTGCGTAACGAGCCCAGCCCTAGCACCTTTCATAACTTTCTTTACTTTCATCATAATAGGTCCAACCCTTTTCTTTAACTTTCATCTTATGGGCCCAGCCATCTTCTTTATCTCTTGAATATTAGCCTATGTTCATGCTCACATATCAATGCACATGCTCATGTCAATGCACTTACAAATCTCAACAATCATGTCTCAACAACTGAAATTAAATCAATTCTCATTCATCATAAGCTCAAAATCTCAAAGTAACAAAGTAATCAATAATCATAGTATCTCTTTCATATCTTAACACTTTTAATGGAAAGTGCGTACCTTCTTAGATAAGGTGTAGAAGCCTCAAGGGAGTGTGTGGCATCAATGATGTCGATAACACGTTCATGCTCCAGCTTTATGAGGTTATGAGTCATGGCAACCTCTAAAGATCAATGTTGTGTACTTACAAAATTTCTTTAGCAGTACTTTGTACCACACCAATATTGAAACACTTATGATTATTTTGTGGTAACTTCATTGCATCAAACACCTTAAACTTAACCTTTTTCCCATTTACTTATATGCTTATAATACCATTTTTAACACATATGTTAGTATCAACAATGCTCATAAAGGATCTACCTAAAATGATGGGTAAGGACGATAGCATGGTTGTTTCTTCCATATACAGGACAACAAAATCAATAGGCACAATAAATTTATCTACCTTGATTAAGACATTTTCTAAAATACCTCTCGGTCGCTTGATACTTCTGTCGGCCAATTGCAATGTAATTGAGGTTGGTTGAAGTTCCCCCAAACTCAATTTCTCATAAGAGTAATGTTATATTTTCAACTTTTTTATCCAACTCCATCCAACTTTGCATATGTGAACAAAGATGAGCCTTACAAATACAAAAGCAAACTTTTTTTTTTTAAAAAAAAAAATGCAAAGTTGGATGGAGTTGGACAAAAAAGTTGGAAATGTAACATTACTCTTCTCATAAACCTCATAAGGTAGTAAATTGATGCTTGCCCCCAAGTCTAACAAAGCTCAGTCAAAGAGTTTGTCACCAATTCTGCATAGGATAGTAAAACTACCTGGATCTTTCAGCTTAGGTGGTAATTTTCTTAACAAAACCGCACTTACCTCATCGGTTAATGCAACTTGCTCATGCTCCTACAATTTTTTCTTGTTAGTACAACAATTCTTTAAGAACTTAGCATAAGATGAAATCTGTTTAATTGCATTAAGTAAAGAAATATTGATTTCAACTTTCTTTAAAGTTTCAAAAACATTCAGCAATTGTTTTTCTTTCTTGGGCTTCACTAACCTTTGAGGGAAAGGTAGCAATGTCACATATTCCCTCTCAATTATCTTTGTAGAGGTTGTAGCTTTTGTTGGAAATATTTTCACTTCCTTTTTTATTCCCACCTTGTTATCAATGACCTTACCACTCCTGAGAGATGTCACAGTATTAACCTGCTCATGTTCTCTTGGATTATGTATTGTCACAGTATTGACCTATTTGTCAGTCTAAGGGCATGGTATCTACTCCAAAAATATTGATTTCCCTAAGCAACGAATTAGGCATAGTATCTATTCTAATTCTTCTATTTCCCTAAATCAAAAGTTTTTTGTCTGTGTTGATCGTAAAAGTGAAAAAAAAAAAAAAAAAAAAGTATTATTCAAAGATGTTAAAAATATTGCATCAAAACATATTTTTGCCCAATGACAAGCTATATTAAGTTCTTTTGATTTTGAAATTGAATATATTAAATGAGAAGCTAATCATATTCCTAATTTTTTAACTCATGAATTTGTACAGGGCAAATGACCACTCCACATAGAATAAAAATACAAAATAGAGCAGATTATGCTCAAAATGCTAAAACTCAACTTGGATTAGGACCCAGAACCCAATCACTAGACCACAGAGTCTCTCCCAAATTATATCCAAAAATTAGTTTAAATATTATCTCCTTTTCACCCTCTTCTTACAAAATTAGCAACCTTTGCTTAGACAGTATTAGCCATCTCAAAGAACTCTGCATCAAAAAATGCTATTTCATCTTCCAAATCAGACACATCAGACATAATGAGTTATTCTCCTCCTCTTCCTCCAACTCCTAACCCCATTTCCCAACCTACTAAAGTCTTACATAGATATAAATTGAAGCAGTCGAAGCTTTTTTCTTTAAAACCATAATATCAACATATTAATAGTCCTCAAGATGTTGTCTCTAAAATCTTTCCACCAAATTGGCATTTTATGCCAGTTGACCCAGAAAAAACCCAAAGGTTTGATGAGTTTATCATTGTTGATATAGATTTTGTTCTTCTTTCTCATACCCCTTACAAATTTGATCATTCAAATCAACGTATTGCTTTTCTAAATGCACCATCAAACAAGTCCTTTCTCCAGCCCAATGGTGTCATCCCCTTTGGAAACAGAAAAAATTCTCCCTTCCTTTTTCTCTCCCTTATTACAATTATTTTGATTATTAGCGAGTTTGGTATAGTACTATTTTCTTCAAGAATGATCTTTTTCAGCATTCCTGAATTTTTATCTTTGATAAAAAAAAAAAAAAAAAAGAATGAGATCAAGTATCTACATTTTTGGTTTGATCATTGGTGGTCTCTCTTTCAGACTGAAACCCGTATTATGCCCCATCCTTGATCAGAAAAATTTGAAAAATATGCAAAAACCAACACCCCTCCTCCGCTTTTCTCCAAGTTTCCAAAACTATTATACTTTCTATTCATTATAATATTTGGATTATGAACTGTGATTATGAGTTTTCCTTTGGAACATCCATCAAGTATATTACTAGAAAAGTTTCAATTAAATGGTGGGAGAAATTTGCTTATGACTCTATCATGGAAGAATTCAGTGTAGATGACCAGAATCAGTTCTTCATCCAAAAGAGTTTGAATCAGGCAAATATTGCATCCTCAAGTTCCAAGAAAGAATAAAAGAAAAACAATATATTAGAAGCCTTACCTCAAATTTCAGATGAAGAAGTATTAGATGAAGACAAAGAACACACACAAAATCCCCATTTTCCGAATTATTTTCAAGACTCCCAAGATCCTTTTGATTTATCATAGCTTTTTAGATCAGCATTAGACAAGATTCAAAATTTTCAGTTCTTTTCAGAAATAGCATCATCATCAAGCATCAGAAAAATTGTAGAGAGTCTAAAAAAGAGATCGCGAAATTATTGTTTAATGTCAGAAGCATCTCACTCTTGATGAAGGATATCCACATATCATTTTGCTTTCGACAACAGAAGGTTACAAATTTACTATGGGATTTTTGTTAAAAAATATCAGACAAAGTATCTTCTTTTTAGCAAAAGAAGGTCACGGAATTACTGTCCAAAAAAGTCGGCACTATTTAGCATTGTTCACTGAATAATTTAATGTTTTTGGAGCCTATTTAAAGACTCCTCCCATTTGTATCAGGCACATTGCATTTTTCACCATCTTCCTTGCTTTAGAAAGAAAACCGTTCTTGATTTCTTGTATCCATTTCGGGATTTCCTTTGTAATCTTATCATCTATTATTGTAATATTTCTATTATGAATTTCAGTATTTGAAGTTAACTCAAAATTACATCAACTTACGTCAAGTAAGTTTTCAAATTACTTCTTTGTGCTATTATTTTGTATTGCAGTAGACTTTTTACACCATTCATATCTCTTTGTTATTCTCTTTATCTTCTCTTGGGTAGTGAATCTCTCTCTCTATATATATATATAGAGTGAGTTGATTTTACAATCCAATTTATTTGTTTTGGAATATATATGAAGTAAAATATTTTTTTTTAGGAAAATATTTCAATCTATCATTCAAATATGAGAAAAACTAGAGCAAAATTGCTCTAAAATAATGGAGCATGTTGCTCTAAAGTTATAATGTCACAAATATACATAAGAATTTCTTCCATCTAGATACTATCCATGACTTGTTTTGTGTTAACCTTGGTTAACCCATGCATAGCAAAGCTTGCCTCTCGTGGTATGACCAATTTGCCAGCTCTGGAGCTCATTTAAGATGCCTTTAGCATTTTTCACAATTTGACCATACCGGCTCTAGTTTTGTCCATTGGTCTTTACCGCTTTTACTACATGCAAAGAGTCACCCTAAAAAATAATACTTTGTAGACTCAAATTACGACTAAACTCTGTCGCATTTAATGCAACTATTAGGGGTGGGCAAAACCTACACCGCTCCGCCTAGCAAAACTCGGTTTTTTTTTTTTGTGCTTTTTCCCGAAAACATGTTGTGTTTTTGTTGGATACCAGTCTGGGTCAAGTCGGGTATTCGGTTTTATTTTTATAAATTCAGGTATTAACTGATCCGACTCGACCGGATCCGAGTAAAACCTAAGGTGTGTTTGACAAAGGGTTAGGTTGGGTTGGGTTTGGGGGTTTTTGAGTTTTGATGTGATATAAAGTAGAAAGAATGCTGTAAATTTTTTTGTATGAAAAAGTGATTTTTTATTTTTGTTTTTTAGTGAGATTTTTATTTGAATAGTAATAAAAGTGTTTGATAAAATATAAAAAGTGAAAAAAGTTATTAAAAAGTGATTAATGGAATATAGAAAATTAGAATGTTTTGATATAATTTGTTTGGGGTTTTAAAAAACTAATATCCAGTCTCTTGTCAAACATACCCCTAATGCTATATAAACATATTTTTCTAAAACCTAATGTCTCAAGTCCCCTTCTCTTCCCACGCCCTTTCTTTGCAATCCCGAGCCCATGTTTAGTCTCTCCTTCTCTTCCGTCTCGAGCCCACGCCGCCGCACTCTCATGCCCAAGCCGTCCTGTGGTCACGCCATCCTGCGCCATGCCGTCCCTCTACCACGTCGTCCCGCTGCATGATTCATCAAATTTCATCGCCTAATTCATTAGATTTGAATCATCTAATTTATCAGATCAAATCTGATCTGATAAAGATATGATTTATCATATTTGATCTGTATGTTTGATTGGGTTTTTACTCGATCCACCCCGTCCCACCCTACCTCACCATATCCGATACCCGCCGGTTACTGTTTAGTAATGTTGAGGATTAGGTAATCATTTTTCACACCCGAAAGCCTTGGGTTGGGTATCGAATATCATCAATATCCGGCCCGATTCGGCCCGTGCCCACCCTTAGCAGCTATCGCTTGGTAGGGCTGACAGGCCTTGTGTCAATCACACACCTGCCCACGCCTTATGAAATCGCCTCAAGTGGCGACCAATTTTCTTGGTTTTACCAAAGAATCATAGGGCCGCGTCATTTATTTGATGCATTCCCTCTTAATTTTTGTTTACTTTACTTTTGTTGAGTTGTCCGGCCCTTTGTTGTCATTTGTTATAGCTCTTTCTTTAATGTATTCACACAAAAAAAAAAACCCAAATTCAGTACTTTAAAAAAATAAAAAATAAAATCAATCGCCACCAAACGAAGAGCTGGAAAAAGAAACAAAAAATTTTGAATCCAAACAGAGAAAGCTAGACTCACACAACCAATTCAATAGCCACCAAACATTTGCTCACCAAAAATTACCAATCTACAAAGACAAATCCACAAATCTGAGAGAGAGGAATTCCTTGAGAGAGAGGAGTAGTGCTAGTAGAGAGAGGAGCTATGTGGTTGATCGTGAAGGAGAAGACGAGATCCTTGAGAGAGAGAGAGTACCTGAGATGCAAAAGCTGAAGAGAGAGGAATTCCTTGAGAGAGAGGAGTAGTGCTAGTAGAGAGAGGAGCTGTGTGGTTGAGCGTGAAGGAGAAGACGAGATCCTTGAGATAGAGGAGAAGGTCGAATGCGTCTGCGGGTTGAGCGAGAGTGTTTCAGGGAAAATGGTTTACAATTTTTAAAAACATAAACCATTTTCCGAAACTAAATAAGTTTTTCTAGTTAAACCAAAAATGTTTTCGGTTAGCCAATCATTTTGGATTTAGCCAATCATTTTGAATTGCACCAAACACCGAAAAATACGGAAAACATATTTCAAAAAATATTTTACGCTGAAACAAATAGAGCCCAAGTTGTACGAAGACAAGAAGAAATTAGATTTAGAAATTACCATGAAATACTTGTAGCAACCTTTAGAGTGAGGCTCTACAATGGCAAAGAAGAAGTGGACAGTTCGAAGAGGGAGATCGTGGCGCGGCTGCAGTTTTGCGGATCATGCATCATGTTATCAAAAACATTGCACAACGGAATATAAAAACTTTAAACTGATCTAGGATCTTAATAAACTTCAAGAGGAACATGCTTTTGATTTTCTTAAGATTAAAGTAAAACACAAGTCAGATTTACTTACAAATCTTGTCAGCCTCCCTTAGGCATTTAGGGCTATTTGAATTATCCCTTGCATTTTTGTTGTTGATGATCTTCGAAGTTGATGAAAAATGTGAAGAACACCAAGAACGTCACGAACATCAAGAACTCTAAGATCTTCAAGAGCTCAAAGAACTCCAAGAACGCGAAGAACAATAAAATTCAGGTCTTCTTCTTGATAGCTGAATATGGTTGTGAGTGTGGACTCACAACTAGAAGCAAGAGAAAATTTTCTCTCTTGTATATTTCACTCACTAACTCTTTGATGATTCTCTGAACAAATTGTTCAGTTGTTTTTTCTATAGTTCTTGTGAGTAAACTACTTCTGTATGAGCCTCTTGGCTAGTGCGAGGAAAAAATCAAAATTCTTCCCTCCCCCATTCGACCTTACCAAAAAAAACTAAGGCTCTTCTAAATCCACTCGGTTAAAACAGTGAAATCCCCAAAAATTTCAACACATCGACCAAGGGAATTAGGACTAAACAAAAATAAACCTTGCATCTGAAAATAAATCATCCAAATTCCGTCAAAACAGTAAGGAAATCACAAAATTAGAACAAAACCCATAATCGGTTACCCAAAGAAAAACAAAAAAGAAAAATCACAAATAAAGAAAAATCTAATCTTACCTTCTTCACTGGCGTGGGTGGCGTTTGGTGGCGGGTGGCGTTCGGCCGGACGGTGGGCGGAGGCAGTTCTTGGTGGTGGGCGGAGGCCAAAAGTTATGGAGGGGCAGCAACGTGGGAGAGGAAAAGAGGGAAGAGTTTTGAGAAAAAAAATAAAAGTTTTTGAAACTCTGACCTGATTTTACATCACGCATGTTTTCAAATTTTTTTTTTTTTTATAAGGCTGGTTAACCCAACCCGGGTTAACCATCGAAAATGGTGCCGCCAGCCATTAGGATCCATTAGATTAAATGAAAGGCTGGGATTTTGAAATATGAGGCTTTCATATTCTCACTCAGGCACAAATTTCCTCCAATCCAGGTTGAAGGAAATTTGCTCCAACCCCCTCCAAAAAATGACAAAAATTATAAAATAAAAATATGAAAAAAAATATCTTTCGACCCACTTATGAAAATACAAGAAAGAACAAAGAAAACAAAATTTAAAAAATCATATATATAGCAATATTACGAAAATAAAAAACGAAGCAAAAAAAGTAATTATTTTGCTTTGTTTTAAGTGGGTTAAAATCTGCTGTATATATGATTTTTTTTAATTTTTTTTTGCTTTGTTCTTTCTTGTATTTTCATAAGTGAGTTGAAAAATATTTTTTTCATATTTTTTTTTCATAATTTTTATTATTTTTTTGAGAATGTTGGAGCAAATTTCCTCCGACCCAAATTAGAGGAAATTTGTGTCCTTCTCAAGAATATGAGGGGTTTCGGATCCCATTTCTTGACGCTCATAGAGTTTTGTCGTGAAAGAAGTTGTAAAGGCGTTTCTGTTGGCTTAAAGTCCTAGAATCCTTGCGTGTAACGTTTAGGCATGCAAAAATAACGTTTACTATTTAAAATGTCTTATATTACTTGTTTTTTTTTTTTTTTTTTATATGTTTCTTAATTTCTAGAACTATTAGTGTAATCTCTAATTTATTTAAGAAAGAAAAAGAAAAAACTTGATTTGATCAGCTGTTCAAAGAATAGCAATTACGATCAATATAATTTAAAAGATATATAGTTCACATTTTACAGATTTTGTGTATTATCCATATGATTGGTTTAGAAACTCTAATGTCCAGGTTTAATTTCAAAGTATAATAGAGAGTACTTAATTTTGTGCTATATTTGAGAAGTAATATCTATGTTGAATCATGCTAAGACTTTTTTTTTTCTTCTTTTTTTAAAACAAGAAACTTTCAAAGGCAGGTAGGATCATTTCGTGTACTCATCATTGTTAGACAAATTTTAGACTCGTACAAAGCATACCCTTTACACGAATAATGCTAAGACATATTTTTTATGTAACTTTACAATAATATATATATACACACACGTAGTAACGTATGCATATATTATTAATTAATAGATTGTAGTTTGAATTTGAAGATTTTTTAAACGTTGCTTGGCCCCTCGAAAAAGAATTCTGGATTCCGCTTGTATCCAACAGGAAGTTGGTTGGCATTTGTTGTCGTGGTTAGAAGTTCCAATATGTACGTAAAATTGAATGAATGGCGATTAAGGGCAAATTTTAAAGCATAACGACCAGAGAAACTACAACCAATTCTCACCTTGTCAACCAACCTAATTTGAAATGAATAAAGATTTCTTTCAAATTGGATTAGAAAAGATTCTTCCAACCCAATTTATAAAAATGACATGTATTTTTTTTTTTTGCGTGTGAGAAACACAAGCTTTTTTTAATTGCAAAAACAAAAGTTGAAAAAAATTTATAAAAAAATACGTGTGCTTTTTCTAATTTTGTACTTTCAATTAAAAAAAATATGTAATTCTCACATGCAAATGAACACATAAAATTTTTATAAATGAGGTTAAAAGAAAATTCTTTAATCCAGTTTAAAGAAAAATTCAATCCATTAGTAATTAAGGCCGCCTTGACTTTTAATACTTGTCCTAAACTCCTACCCTATTTTGCTAGAATCAAACAACTGCAGTCATAGCAATTAGCATTCTACACAAGACAAACAATGCTTTGCCTAGTTTGATATTTGTTTTTAAAACCATAAATACACTTATTTTCAAAATTATTAATTTGGGAGGAAATCCTTGTGGGTCCCACTCAATTTGTCCTAACATAAAAGATAATAAAGCTGTTAAAGGAAAATAAATAAGGATATATTCCTTATGAAAATACTACGTTAATATAGCAATGAGAAAAATTATATTTAGTTTTTAAGTTTTTATATAATTTGAATTTAGTTTTTAAGTTTCTAATTTCAAGAGTATAGTCTTTAAGTTTTGTCTAAATTTTAAATATGTTTCTTTATCACTTTTCCATTAAAATCAATGGTTTGTCATATATCACTTGTGTCTCAATTCACATGCTAGCTTTCATATCAATACTTAATATCAATGTTATATCATTAAGTGCCAATTTATCCATAAAAAAATAAAAAATAAAACAAAAAACAAAAAAAAAAAGACCCAACTTAAAAAAAAAAATTATCTTCTTTGTCATTTTAATCTTTTAAATTTGTAGCATTAAAAGAATAACTATTAACTTTATCGTTGATATAGATCTTGGCGTGTCAAATGAGATATATGTGACAAATAAATAATCGTTAATTTTGATGGTAAAATGATAGAAAAACCAATTTTAAAATTTGAGTAAAACTTAAGAATTTAATTCTTAAAATTGAAAACTTAAAGACTAAATTCAAATTAGATAAAAATTTAAGGATTAAATATGATTTTTTCCTTCATTTAATGCTATAAATTTTGAAGATTAAAATGACCAAAAAAAAAAAAAAATTGTTTTTTAAGTTGGCTTTCATCTCACCCAAAAAAACACAAACTTCAACTGTACAAATGTCAGCTACTCACTTATTGTTTATTTATTTATTTTTTAAAGCCAACATACGTGTACATCCTGTAAAGTTCAAACAAACCCACAGCCTTATTTATTATTTATTTAATAGCTTGCTTTGACATGAATGAATTCTTGTACAACAATTATCTCAAACATTTATTTAAGAGCATTCAATGTGCAGTAGTGTTAAAAGAATCATCATACCGTTGGCAAAGCAAATCCGTGAGCATTCACATCAAATGAATATCGTTTGATCTTCCCTTGCTTTTATTTTCATCTCAGATAATCACTGCAAAAGAAAAACTTGAAAAAATAGAAAAGATTTTTTGAACAGTTACTCCCTTGATACTTGATACAAAAACTAATACCAGCAAATCCCAATAATGGCTCTGTTTGATAATTCTTTGGGTGTTTTTTTTTTGTTGGAAATAGTAATAGAAATGAATGATGTGATATAAAGTAGGAGAATATTTTAAATTTTTTGTATAGAAAAATGAAAAGTTTGTTTTTTAATGAATTTTTTATTTGAATAGTAATAAAAAACGAGTGATGTGATATAAAAAGTAAAAAAAATTGTTAAAAAGTGATTGATGAAATATTAAAAGTGGTGTTAATTTTGAGGGAGAAAAAAAAAAGGGGGGAGGGGGAAGTGGTTAACAAACAGAGCCAATATCTCACACGTCCCAAGTCCACCTACCCATAAAAGATTCAACCATCCCATGTCTCACGTATTCCAACTGGGTCAGATCAGTCAAAGGATTTCGCATGCATCTGCGTTTGTAACTCTAACACGTAGCCACTCAGAAAAAGAAAAAAAAAAAACTCTTAATAGGTAGCCCTAAAATGTTTTTCTTTCTCTTCTTCTTCTGTCTTGTGTAGCCGCTCAAAAAAAAGAAAAAGAAAAAACGCTTATCCCATAGCGATAAGGCACTTCACATTCCACATTCCACACATCAAAATGGAGGACTTGAACATTCCAGAGTTGCACATACCAGCGGAGGAGTACTCCTTAACTTCTTACATCAATGGCGTTTTAAATTCGGATGTCGATATCAGGCAAAGAGAGATGCTCGAAAAGTGGAAATCAAATTTGATACCAGATTATCCTGTCTTACCTTATGCTTTGACAAAATATCCAACATTAACCAGAGACAACGATGTCCAAGCGCTGTTTTTGTTGAACGCAGCGGTCGGAGTTGTCGACAACCACACTTTCGTCCTTGCCGTCTTCACCAAAGAAAATGAAAGGAATTCCAATGAAGAAGAACAGTACGTCTCTGTCTGTCCTTTGTATAAGAATCATGTTAGGTTATATTGTAACTATAATTATTTTTGAATTATTGGTTTATAAAAAAAATAATACAAAAAGAATCACTCTAGGATTAGAGTTTTCTCTATCAACGTGATTGTCAATAATTTTTTTTGAATTATTGGTTTAAAAAGAAATACTAAAAGAATCATGCTAGGGTTAGGGTTAGGTTTTCTCTATCAACGTGATTGTCAATAAATGTTATTGTTGTAACCAAAAGGCCACATGGAGGTATATGATAACTCATTTTCACATTATTGCAAACAAACAAGTTGGAAGTATCTTATTCGAGATATAAATCTAATCAAGAAATTAATGTATGTGATTTTTTTGTTCTTTTCTCTCGAGGATCTTAAGAAATAGTGGTTGTGTTTTATATTTTCTGCTGAATTTGTTTTGCAGATTGGATACGGAGATTCAATACAGGCATTTGATTAATGACACGCATAATGAAGTTGGGAATATGGGAGATGCTGCTTCGCTAGTAAAAAAAGGACTAACCATTCCTAATCTAGGAGTTTTACTAGCTTATTCTGGAAAACTAGGAGATACTGTACGTGATACAATTGAAGACTTTAAGCGTGTACGTGGTTTTCTTGGCTCTCAAGGTTGTTCATGTTCAACCAAGTTCTCATACTCTAATTGTTGGCTTGGATCCCTACTCTATGAAACCGAAATTGTTTGTAGTGGATCCATGTGGGAGATTTGGAGCATTCAGGATGTATTCAATTGGGAGAAATTTTAAAAAGATGAATGATTTTCTCAGTGGACTCGAAGAAGTTTATTTATCAAAAAGAAAAGAAAGTATAGAAAAAAAAGATTATATGGATGGACCGGTGAGGCTTGCAATCCGTGCACTTGTTGAGGTAAATTCTTTGGGCTGGTTTCCTGAATCGTGAATTCATACTTCATTATTCATCTTTCTTGTTCCAGATTCTTGTCATTTTTGTATTCACTCAAATTTTAGCATTGAATATTTTCAAAAGTAATGTCCTCTGGCCGGGTTGCATGTGTGTCATCCCAACATTTTGGGCAAGCCTTGTGGGTTGTTACTATATGTTAAATTAAAAGTTTTATTTGTCGTTGACAGGGTACCTTTATTCCATAGGCATTAAGGGTATGACACGATGCATTCATCTGCTTTGTATAACGTTCCCCAAGTTTAATATGCAGTGTTTCTCTACTGTCAATTCATTGCCACAAAGAAAATGATTTTGCATTCACTTGTGCCATTTTCTAAACTTGAGTACTTGGGATTGATTTGGGAAAGGGTAGCATGGCTTAGCTCTCATTTCTTGACTATGTTGTTAACCATGGTTTACTTGATATAGCTTCTTCCATCAGTAGTAGAATTCTGATTTAGAAGGGCTTTTTTTTACTGACATGCAACATGGAATTGCATTTTTATAGGGTTCCGTATAGGTGTATGGATGCACATATAGGCCTCTCTAGATTTGGTGTTCCTTAGTAATGCCTGGTCTAGAAAACCATGTGTTTAATCCTTAATTTTGTAATGCATTCAAGTCCTTTTTGTATTGCTACTTGTACCTCTAATACACTCAACACAACAATATGTATGGTTCTCAGGGGAATGTGCATTTCATTAGAAGGGATCATCTTATATATTGTTGCTATGTTGAGTCACGCTTGTTGGAAAGGAGATTTGAGTTCAACAAAATTAATGTTTCAAATTTTAAATCTAATTGGTGAATTGATATGTTTGGTAATAGATTAAGAGAGCCATCTAAGCTTAATTAATTGTAAATCAAATGGTAACTTGACATGCCTAAGATCAAGTTAAATTGCATCATGTAATCGAGTGCACTTCCATGGCATGTATGGTTTTGATGTCTTGAGTGGCTGCCACCTTTCACCTATAGCCCATGCTTAACTATATTGGTATAAGAGCGTGTTAAATGTTAGATTTTTTTTTTTTTTTTTTTAAAAAAGAAATTGGAACCATGATAACTTTTTGAATTGTTTGTATTTTATATTTAGGTTGGTGAAAGTGGGAAAAAGAATATAGAGGTTGCTGTCATAACTAAGGAGCATGGGCTGAAGCGACTTAAGCAAGCTGAGATTGACGCCATTATTGCTGAAATTGAGGCAAAGAAAGCAGCTGCAGAAAAACCCTCAGTTGATGAAACTGAGGCAGAGGAACCTAGTTTGATGATACTGATAAGGAAATTTCTTGATAATGCCTGGGCTAGAAAACTATGTTTTTAATCTTTAATTTCTTTCTTTAAAGTATAGGGGTTATTATACTGGTTTATTGAAAAGAAAAGAAAGCCACATGTCATCTCCTCAACACATATTTTACTCCACTCCTTTGGACCAACAAACTTTGTACATGTTTTTAGTTTTCAGAGTTCATATTTCTTGGGTTTAATATTTTAGTATCAATATAGCAGTAAGCAGAACATCAACATGTGAGGGGTGAATATTTTTCTGCTGAGAAAGGTGAGTTAGATAATGGATGAAGTCATTTGTGCAATGGTTGAATTGAATTCGTTTTCATGCTCTGAGGCAAAGCTCTCTTATATGGGTTGGTGAGTAACGTATGGCTTTTGCAACCTTCATGATCTAGCAAACTATACAAGGTATTACTATTTTGGCCATTCACAAACCTGATTGCTTCTTCTTAAGTCAGTTTTCTCCTTTTCTCCCATAATTGTTGATCTTCATCAACACTTACAGTTTATTAAAAGATGGACCGATCCTAAAGTTTCAAGGAGTGTCAATTCCTGTGCACACCTCATCACGAAATGGGCTGAACTTAATGTTTGGAAGCATTTGTATCTCTTCTCCTAAACTCTAAGCTCATCTGTACTCTCTAAGCTTATCTCACAAATGACAAAGAAATAAATAGAGAAATACATCGTTTTTTTTAAAAAAAAAAAAAAATTCTACTCAATTCTTTTTGTCATTTGTTCAAATGTATGTTTGGTTGACTAAACCCAATTTATTTTTAAAGAAATGATTGGTGTCTATATTTTTTGTCCATCTTTAGTCTTTTTTATTTTCTTTCAATTTTTTGCAAATCAAAAAACGAGGTTCATCACTTTTGCAAAAAGCAAAAAAATAAAAGTAAAAAAGTAAAAATCAAAGATGAATAAAAAAGATGGACACCAAGCATTTTTTTTTTTTTAAAAAAAAATCAACTCAAAAAAAATATAAATAACAAGGAAAAAAAAAAGCATGAAAAAAAAAAACTTAAACCCAGGGGTAGCTAGACCACCCTTAGGTCAAAAATCGTTTCAAGGTAGCTCGGTCACTTCTAAGCAGTTTTCAAAGGTGGCCAAGCCCTCAATTTTTTTTCTTCGATTTTTTTTAGATTTATATATAATTAATTAATTTTTTTACTTTTATTTTACTTTTTCAAATAGAATATTCAATTTTCCATATTTTTTTTATTAATTTTATTTACTATTCTCTACACCATCTAAATATAATTTCATTTTTTTTATTCTTCTCAGTATTCACAATTTTAAAAAGTCATAACATATATATACTATTGAACATCCTAAGGAGCTCTAAAAAGCATTTCTAGGCTGCAAAGAAGCCTTGATTTTCTGCTGGTAAAGTTTTTCTTAACACGTGGCAGTGGGAATTTCAAAACTAAACATCAATATATTAACTAATCATTTTATTCGATGACTTTCTTTTTTTAACAAGTATTCAAAGACTTATTAGTGACTTACAAAAAAAAAAAAACATATTAGAACATTTCTAGTAACGTTTTTTAAGGGCTGTTTTGGAGAACAATTTTTTTGTTTGTTTAACTCAATTCTTCCAACAAAAGTCAACTATCTTTAACACTCAATTTTTTCAACTTAACTCAGATTTATTCCACCAACTCAAAAAATAATAAAAAAAAATTATATTTTTATTTTAAAAAAATGAAGCAAAAAAAAAAAAATTGAGGGGTAGGGTGGCTTGGCCACCCCGAAAGTTTTGGGGGTGGCTCAGCCACCCTCAAATGTTTCGGGGTGAATCATTCGGGGGTAGCCGAGCCACCCGAAGCAATTTCGGGGGTGGCTCGGCCACCCCAAATTGCAAAAAGCCACCCCCAAACTTTTCGGGGGTGGCCGATCCACCCTTGGGGCGGTTCGGCCACCTCCACAACGTTTGGGTTGGTCTGGCGACCCCTAGGGGTGGTTTTCGAACCACCCCACAGCTTTTTTATTTTTATTTTTTATATATATAATATTTTAAGAATTAATATATATATTTTATTATTTTTTATTTATAATTTTTTAAAATATGTTCACCTACTCAAATATTTTTTTTTTAAACCATCCAAATATAATTCCAAAAAAACTTTTTTTTTAATATCTGTGATCAACAAGGAAGGGCTTGTTTTGGGAGACAATTTTTTTGTTTTGTTTAACTCAATTCTTCTCAAAAAGTCAACTATCTTTAACAACTCAATTTTTTTCAACTTAACTCAGATTTATTCCACCCAACTCAAAATAATATAAAAAAAAATTATATTTTTTTTTAAAAAAATGAGACAAAAAAAAAAAAAAATTGAGGGGTTAGGGGGCTTGGCCACCCGGAAAAGTTTTGGGGGGTGCTCAGGCACCCTCAAATGTTTCGTGGGTGAATCATTCGGGGGTAGCCGAGCCACCCCGAAGCAATTTCGGGGGTGGCTCGGCCACCCCCAAATTGCAAAAAGCCACCCCAAACTTTTCGGGGGTGCCGATCCACCCTTGGGAGCGGTTCGGCCACCTCCACACGTTTGGGGTTGGTCTGGCGACCCCTAGGGGTGGTTTTCGAACCACCCCACAGCTTTTTATTTTTTATTTTTATATATATAATATTTTAAGAATTAATATATATATTTTATTATTTTTATTTATATATTTTTTAAAATATGTTCACCTACTCAAATATTTTTTTTTAAACCATCCAAATATAATTCCAAAAAAACTTTTTTCTTAATATCTGTGAAGTCAACAAGAATCAAATAAAATCAAATAAAATTTGACACCCAAATTCTCTACATTTAACTTTAAAAAGTCACTTTAAAGGATTTAGAGAGCCAATTTTTTAAACCACTAAATAATAAACTCTCTAAATATTTTTTTACTTTAAATAAATATTATTTTTTATTGATAATATTAACTACCATGAGAGAGAAACAAAGTAGAGGGAAACGAGTTTGTGGGATCAAAGCTAAAAAGTAATATTAAAAAAAGTTTAACATTTGGATTTGACCTTTGATAAAATCTGACAAATGTTATACTTAACTTTGGATAGAGAGCTTGTTAAATGGAAATTTTTGAGTGTTTGGTTAAAAATTTAGAGAAATTGTATATTTAAAAAACTCATTAGAAATGCTCTTAGTGTCTAAGAGCATTAGCAGCAGCTTCCCTTAATCCCCATTCCCTTCCCTAGTGTAGGAAAAACTGTTAAAAAAACATAAAAAAGTTCCTGCAGCAGCTTCCCTAAGTGTTTCCTAAACTATAGAAATACCAAGGGAACCACTTTTGGTTCCCTTCATCTAGGGAACAAAAAATGGTTCCCTTAGCATTATTTTAATATAAAAACTTTCTCTCTCCTCTCTCTCTTCTCTACCATTTGATTAAAATAATATTTAAATAATTTCTCTTTCCTCTCTCTTTCTTCTAGCATTTAATTTAAATAGTATTTAATTCATATAAAGAAAGATGAAGGGAAGCTGCTGTGGAGTGCATTTATATAGGGAACTAAAAAATGGTTTTGTTTCCTACATTATAGAAAAGTTGAAGGGAAGCTGCTGCTAATGCTCTAAGCTCAACTAGAAACATCTTTTAAGTTTTTTTATTTTTTTTATTTTTTTATTTTTTATAATGATAATGAAATAGTTCCAATCTATCTTTTGAACATTGTTAATATAGAATTGGCCACTTCGAGTTAAGAGTGAATGTTGTGATTATCTGATCACAATAAATGGCAAAGAAAAATGAGTTTGTCAAAGATGGACCCGGATCTCTCCATTTCAAAAATGGATACTAAATAGATACTCTTTATTTCATAAGAAATGGAGAGGATCCTTTTTCGTGAAAGATAGTATGTCAATTCGTCTTAAATAGAAATCCCTCTGAGCCAACTAAACAGTTCACGTGAACGAGAATCTTTACTGAGCACAGATCAGCAAATCAAATCTTTTGATACCACCATTTTTTATACGAAAATATCGTTTGATTTTCCCCAAATGATATACAATCTTTTGGGAAAAATCAAAATTTATTTTCGTATAAAAACTGGTTTCCCAATTTTTGCGTATCAAAATTTGGTAGGTTTTTTTTTTTTTAAAAAAAAAATCATTTTTTTGTTTTTTTAGTTTTTAGCTTTAGTTTTTTTGTTAGAGTTTTTTATTTTATTTTATTAAGGGTATTTTCATCTTTGAGTACATTGACTATTGTTTGATAGTTTTGAACAGACATTGTTACAATTAAAAGTTTAAGAAAAACATTATCAATTAAATAATAATTTAAAAAGGGTATATATACTTTTCAAAAAAAAAGAACACCAATCCCCATAAGACGCACACAGGAAAATCTCAACCCCTCATTTCAACACTATCGACAGCTCAAACACATCGAGAAAAAATTGATGCGGATCTCCACTTCAAGCCGTTGATAACTCTCAAATCTAACAGTCATAAATTCACTCGCTTTCATATCACACAGAAACACAACAACCTTGAACAAACTTCAACCGAATCAAATGTCAGCTACCCGCTTTTCTTTTTTCTTTTTTTCTTTTTTTTTTTCGTTTTTTAAGGCAACATGCATGTACATCCTGGAAAGTGCAAACTAACCCATAGCCTTACTTTTTGTGTTTAATAATCTACAATAATTATTAAATGTGGACGATTGGATCATTCATCAATGTGGATAAATTTTTTAATAACGTACACCAATTATATCTAACATTTATTCAATAATATTGACGTGACTCATTCAATTAACTGTTAATTTTTTTTTTTCATTTAATAATTATTAATTCAAATGTTATTAGAAAGTGTCAATTATAGTATTGTTAGATAAATATTTGGTATAATTATAGTATGATAAGTATCTAATATGAGAAATAATTCATTTCCAATCTTATAATCGTCCTTTATCCAATATTTCAAATTAACTATTGAATGTGGATCTCACCAATTAAATGGTAGATTTACAAAAATTGAACGAGAAAAGACCGTAAGATTTGATGTCTAGCATGTTTCATTACGCATTACTCTCCAAGTTGTGTGTGACCTAACTAAACCGTTTACATGAATGAAAATCCATGGTAATTTTATTTTGGAGAAATTTTAAAGAAATTTATTAAACTTTTACGCATTTTGAAATAACTCTCTCAAAATTTAAAAACTCTTAATTTATGTTATTGAACTTCTAATTTTATTTTTTTTTTTCAATTTCTCTTATTCGTAAGAATTTTTTATTAAATTCTAACGGAGAGGTGCCAAAATGCAAAATGTAAAAAAAAAAAAAAAAAAAAAGAACCCCTCATTTTTTTAGGAAAAAAAAAAGAAAAAAAAATTAAAAGAATTTAGGTTGGCTATGATTTAATGGAATTCATCCCTAAAAATTTTACTTTTTTTTTTAATATATATATATATATATATATATATTCAGGTATCTTATCTGTATATGATGCTTGCAGAAAATTTTTCCGTAAATTATCATGCTTTAATTTTTACAAATTTTCATTAAGTACAAAATCAAGATTTTCATAGAACACAACATTTGCTGTCCCGAATGGAGCTGTAATAAAGGAGGGGGCAATTTATAAGATAGTTAAATTTGCGGCATATTTAATAAGTACAAGCCCTCATGTACACCTCACTCTTCTTTTATAAATTAGACTAAAAATATATATAGGTAAAAATATCACTTTTATGCGAAATATTTTTTGATAATTGAATACGTGAAAAAGTTAAGTGCAACAAAATTAAAGAAATGAATTCTATATTCTATATTGTTTATGATTATTATATCCTTATCTTATTGAACATATTGAACCCTGAATCATTTATTTTTCTGGTATACAATCCGACGAGAATATCTTATCCTTTTTTTTTTTTGAAGTGAAAGTGTATAATTTCATTAACTTTAGGAATTAGCTTGCTCAGCAAGTACAATCTGTTGAATTACAAAAGGGCACGTTCCCTGCCAAACTCTGTGAAGAGATTATTGTAACGACATTTTGGCCAATCGATGAGCTCCTTCATTAGCTTCTCGTCGTGTATGGGTCGTGGTCCAAAATTGAAGTCCATTCAACCGAACACGTGCATCCTCTAGCAGTTGACCATATCGAGATCAAGAGGTCCCTTCCAATCTTAGTCTCTGCACGATCTGAAGGGCATCTCCTTCTAGTATGATTTGCTGGAACCCTTGATCACAACAGAAGTTCACTGCCTTCCAAGCTGCCAGTGCTTCAGCCAAGGTGGGATCCGTAATATATGGACACGTTGTACATAATGAAGCCACAACCATACCCTGGTGATCACGAACCAGAACCCCAACCCCCACAGCGTGAGAAAGAGGATCGAGTGCCGCATCCCAATTTACTTTAAAAACCCCCACCGGAGGTTTTTTCCATCGTTGGCGCAAAGGGAGAATATGAGATGCTGAACCTGGATCAAGGCAAGTTTGCTGGAACGCATTCAAGGAGTCCCTGGTACTCTGCATTAGGAAAGAAGGAGAGGAGGGCTGACCTCCAAACACGATAGAGTTCCTACGTAGCCAGATTTGCCGAACCAAGCATGACACAAAAGTCAGGTCCTCTTCATCGAGCTTGTCCAGGAGCTTTTCGTACAGCAGCAAACCATCATCCTCAGAGATGGAAAGTTTTTGTATGTTGCGTTTGCAGCCCATCCATACTGCCTTTGACGAATCGCACTCCCAGATTATATGTCCAGAAATAGTATCTTATCCTTTAAGCTAAGAGGCAATGACACAGAAATAGTATTTTTTGTTTGAGAGTAAAATGACAGTTTTAACCTTCTAGTTTTATTAATTTCAATTTTCACACTTAACACACATGTGCATCTTTCACTTTGAATGTCCGTGCAGTTGTGAACTTGTGATATTTAAGTCTTCTTTTTATTTTTTTAATCCTGTGAAGGTCAACCAATCACAACTAATGTACAAATAAAAAGAAAAAAAAACTCTTAAAAAAAGAAAAGAAAAAAAGGTAAAATATAGGTGAAAGTTTTCTCAAAATATTTATATAAGAGATTGTGATTTTTTTTTTTTTCAAATAGTGTGTTCATTTTTTCTTAATATATTTTTAAATTTTTTTTGGTTAGGATTTCCGTTAAATCTAACGGAGTGGTGCAAAAATTATCAAATCAAAATACCCATAATTTTAGATTTTTTTTTTTTTAAAAAAAATTATAGGGATATTTTGAATATTTTAATAGGGTTTGACGGTAAAAATTGACGGAATGAGGTTAAATGATACAAATTGAAAGTATGAGGGGTTAAAGTCAGAGAATCAAAGATCAGTGAAATATTTCAAAAAATGTGAAAGTGTGGGAGCCTTAGTGAAGTTTTCGCTATTTAAAATGATGTGGTACTATCCATGCAGGCCTTGAAAGCAGCTTTTGGTAAAAAAAAAAAAAAAGTTCAAGAGTTCATAGGTAACTACCATATCAGTCCAATATAAGAAAGTGTAGTATATATTATAATTAATTTATTATATTTGTATATGTTATCAAGGTATTTAAATTTTTTAATAATATAACGCTATATACATTAACAAAACAAATCTTAATTATGAATTCGAAATAATTCTAATGGTCTAGTTAGTTGAAATATGAGGGGCAAAATTGTCCAAAATTATTTTGGGACAATTTTGCCCCTCTTTTAACACTAACCGGATACTCTCCATTTCATTTGATCATTTTCTGTGAAAGACACATGCTTTCTTAAATCATAACATCAATTTCACTTCCCTTCTACTAACTTAGAAACCCTTAACATGAGTAATATTATAGAGAAGAT
Source organism: Betula pendula (assembly GCA_900184695.1). Lineage (NCBI taxonomy): Eukaryota > Viridiplantae > Streptophyta > Magnoliopsida > Fagales > Betulaceae > Betula > Betula pendula. Next base: position 65,084 of record FXXK01000142.1, on the reverse strand, counting down.
TCAGGTCTTTTTTTGTGTCCCCCAAAATGAATGAAATTTTTAAAATCATTATTAGATTTGTGTTATATTACTATTGAATTTTGATCAAATTGTAATTTTAAAAGTTATATCAATTTTAAGATGACACAATGAAGACTTGGGTTTTTCCTCTAATATTATTATCCTAATATTGAATTTTGAAGAACTCAAATATATTAGAGGAGACTTATCGTTTACTAGAATGGGTTGTGGAGGAAATTTAATAATTTATATCCTTTCTAAGATGCAAAGAGGCACTCGATTTACCAAAGTGATCATCTCCATTTCATGTCTATTTTAAATGAAAGGAAAAGGAACGGGTTATTTATATGTTATGGGCAAAATTAAAATAAATAAATAAATAAAATGACAATTTTGCACCTACTTTCTTAACTAATCGGATTCTTTCCGTTTCAACTTACTGCTTCCAGATTTTTATTAACACACGTGGCAGTGACACTTTCAAAACTAAACATCAATATATTAAACTACTCATGTTATTTTAGGACTTTTTATTTATTTTTTTAATAAGTATTATAAGACGTCACTTAACTCATAGGCCATTGCTAAAATTCGAAAGCCAAAACATAGGAATAGGGTCCCTCTCACTCCCTATGCGTGTGTCAGTGACTCAGTGGTGTTCTTTGGAAACAAGCAAAAATACCGAGGGCGATTTTTTTTAAGGGGTTTATTAGAGTACTTTTCAGAGGTTTATTTAGAGGTTTTTCTGGATTTATTTTTTACTTTTATAATTAAATTGAGGTTTACTCTTTATTGAGAAATAGGCCTCAATTTAATTAAAAAAATCAAAAAAAAAAAATTCAAGAGAACTTCTAGAAGGATCTCTCAAAAGTGCACATGCCTTTTCCTTTTTTTTTTTTTTTAACGTGAAAAAGGGCACCCGTGCCTTTACAACACAATCCTGCATGTATGGGAGAGGGAAGATAGATGGTCACAAGCTGGTAAAAGACACCCATTTTTTTTTGTTTTTTTTTTTTTTTTTTTTTAAAGTAAAAGACACTCATTCTCTTGTCCTTTTTTCATCCTTCTATTTTTTAAAATGACTATTGAATTTGTGGTCCTCATGTATATTCACACATAAGACCATAGATCTAATGATGATTTTAAAAAATAGAAGGACGAGAGAAGGATGCAGGTAGATGCTGTAGCATTTTCTTTCTTTAAAGGGAAATACTACATTTCCTTCTCTTGTCCTTCTTTCATCATTTTATTTTTTAAAATGACTATTGGATCTGTGGTCCCTATGTATGTTCACACATGGGATCACAGATCCAACGATAATTTTAAAAATTAAAAAGACGAGAGAAAAATACAGGTAGATGCGGTAGCATTTTCCTTCTTTAAAATATTCACCTAACCCAATTTCCCCTATAAATACTCTTCCTTGTAACCCATTTTCTGAAAACCTTTAAGACTCTTTTAATCAGAGGCTGAGGCTCGGAGGCTTAAGCCATCCACCCCTTATTTCCTTTCCCTTCTAGCTTTCTCACCCTTTCTACCTCTACAACATCACCGAATGTTAAAAGAAGTAGCAGCAGAAACTTCCCACACGACAATCCCCCCTACTCTCTCCATTTCGCATGTATTCTTGGCCCTTCAGCACTACGGTGATTTTACAACACTCGCACTAGTTCTTTTTTATTTTTATTTTTTGTGTCTTCTTGAAATTTAATCGATTATCAAATGTTTATCATCTCTAAGAAAATTTAGGTCACGCCGTTTTAATGCTCAACAAGGGTTTGGTTTCTGTTGTTCTCATCTTTTTGTTGATGTTTTTGTTCACAAGTTAATTGGATCTGTACTTGCAGCGTACTGGAACCTCCTTCAGCTGATCAACACAAGGCGTATCGATCGACATCGACAACAGAAGGTATAGATTTGAATCTCGTTCCCATTCACACACTAAGCGTTTGATGAGTTTGTTCTCTTAATTAAATTTTCATATATTTTTTTGGTGGGATCTAATTTTATTTCCCCTTTCTAAATATCTCAAAATGCTAAAAGTTATCTTCTCTTCCTTATATTAGATGCAGTCTACGAGAACAATTTATTCAGGAATTGGCAGTTTTGGGAAGAATTGGTAAGAAACATTAATTACTTTATTTATGTTTAGTATTTGCTTGAACATTTATGCGTTATATATATTTCCATTGTTCGTTGATATTAAAATATTATTGTTAACAATAGTTAATAAGAGTACAATTGAACCTTTGGTGCAACTAAACTACTCGTAAATTTTCTCTTGTATAAATTAATTTGCTGGATAGAAATAAAGGATGTGCTTTGTTAGTTATATGTAGAGGATTTGAGTGTTGTTTTTTTTTGTTTTTTTTGTTTTTTTTTTTTTTTCCAGCATGTTGTCGGTGTCTGCCTATTGTAGTTTTATTTTGGTAGGGTTGTATCTGCGCTTGCAGTTGAGGTCCGGTTGGTCTAAGCTGGAGCCCATTTTAATTTTGGATGAAAATTACATAGCGTTTGTTTGATTTATCTTTTCTATTCCTACCTAGGTGTCGCAAAACGTCTTTTATATATGGCACTGACTTTTGGCTATTTGGCTAATGCTGAACAAGAGGTTTGACTTTATATCGTTTTCGATTTGAATAATGATAGAATATAGTCCAGGCTGAATGAATAGTACCACACACCGCCTACATGGTAGCCACCTGCTATTTAAAAAAAAAAAAGAACATTTTCTTGCGTCAAGCTTCGCCAACACTCTTGTTTATATTATTCCCCCCAAAAAACCATTTCGGCATTTCCCCCCAAAATCTCCCTCCCTCCCCCACCACACCGTGCGTCTCCCCCATCCACGACCAGCACCAACGACCAGCGCTGACGACCATTCCCCCACCGCCGGCCTCAAAATCAGCTTCCCCGACAAGCAAAGGCAACCCATTTCATTTCCATCCAAAATCCATTTCCTCCCAAATCTCCCTCCCCCCCACACCACACCGTTATCCCCCACCACCAGCACCACCAGCGCCCGACAGCTGACGAACACCGCCGTCATCCCGCCGACCGTTAGTCCACGACTAGCGCCGACGTCCCCAAAAAATTCAAGCTTCCCCCGACAAGCCAACCCATTTCCCCCAAAAATCCCCCTCCCCACACCACACCGTGCGTCTTTCCCCCACCACCAGCCACCGACGGCTGAAGACCACGCGCGATAGTCCCGCCCACCGTCAGCCCCACGACCAGCGCGCCGACGTCCGCAAAAAATTCCCCCGATCGTGCGTCCTGGCCGCCGTCAGCCCCAAAAGTTTCTCCACCTCCCATCGTCAATGCCGACAACCAGCCCGAAGCTGCCTCCGTGCATTACTCATCTTTTAGACCCGTTAATCTTCATTTTCTTCCTCCTTTTAGATAAACCGAAAGCCACTGACTTGTCTCTTTCCGAAGCTCCGAAGGTATAACGGCTATTACCTCTTCTTAATCTATTTGTACGTTACGAATTCTGTTTGGATGCTTAGAAATGCTCAGAGAAATCTGTTTTCTTGAATTCTGTTTGGAATTTTTAGTTTTTTTTTTTTTTTTAAATGAAGTTGCAAGTTAGATATTATTTGTGTGGTTGGAGATATAAATGATATTTTATAATGCAAGAGTTCTTTTGATTACATGATTCAATGTGGATGGAGTTTGTGTTCTATGTGAACTGTGTAACCTATTTTTTGGAGAAAAAAAGAAAAAGAAAGTGAATTTGAGGCATTTGCGTTGTGATTTACCATGTTCTCCCAATTTAGTGTTGAAAAATTACTGCACATGTACTAGGAGATCAACAACTTAGATGAGGGTTTAAATAAATTATAGATTTGAAAAATTAATTTGGGACGTTATACCGGTTTATGTTGAATCTAGTAAGTTGTAAGATTTTCAGTTAGGATGCCTTGTCATCATGACTTATGATGTCTTTTTAGGGTTCTACTAAATGAAATGGTGCTTGTTAATAATGATGACGATTTCAATGATGGCTAGAATTGTTTTGTCACATAATACAATTGTCCTCATCTATGTGCTTGCTATTGGCTCTAAAAAAAGATATATTTGAATGAACCACATCTTTTATTATCCATCATTAGTTTTTGGTTCGATTGCGATATTTCTATCCAAATAACTTGCTAGTGTTGGGGTGTTGAAATCTTAGAGTACTAGTAGGTCAGAGTGTACCATGACAAATTGTGAAAGAAATTTAGTCCCACCTAGATTGTTCTTTGTATTTGTGGTGGATGTTGTGTTGCTTGTTGTGTAAGCTTTCTCTTTATCAAGAAAGTATAATTTGACATGCAATCTTCGCACGATATATAGCTTAATCAAATTGTTGTCAGTTTAATAACTCATTTGCTTTTATTATATATATGCATGGGTCTATGTGTAACTCGGTAGCAAAATAAGTCTCTTCTTGAAGATTTGAGGTTGTAGAGATGCTTGGGTTGGGTGATTGCAAATTGATGTTTCATACATACCTATTGAAAGAATAAAAAAAGATTTCTTAGTTAATTTGGTTGATAGCTATGGATTTTAGAAATTTAGATGGTTAAACCGAAAGCTTCTCTTTATGTCTAAATTTCGGATTGAGTATGATGATTGTATAAATTCAATTGTTGATAGCCAATCGATCGATGACCGATAAATATATTGCCTTGGTTAGTTGATTGAGATTGATTTTGTATTATGAATTGAAATTGTTGGGTCTTGTTTATTGTTTTGTTTTGACCAAATTTAGCTTGAGCTCTTGATACAATTTTCAGTCTTGATGGATTTCGATTTAAGGACGTGATTTTTGGGGAAGTTTTCCCAAAATGTATATAATTCTCTTTAATAAGAGATTGAAAAAAATATGCATACCCATAAAAAATAGGTGTTCCATCGTCAGAATTAGCTTTTTGATTTCTTTAGATATTGGAAGTCTCCTTCGGTTGATTTTGTTTAGACTAGGGGGTTGTTTTATTCGATTATGGACCGGCTGAAGGACATTTTAGTAGACCAGATTTGGGTTCCATTTATTTGATGGGTTTTGATTGATTTTTTATGTTTAGCTTATTATCTAATGGATTGTGTATGGCTATTTATGGGTGTTGATGACTATGTGCTGATTTTTGCAAGAGAATAAAACAAATAAGTTTTGATTGTCAAATTTTGGTTGATGACCGAAGGTTTGATTGGTTGGGATGCGATTATTGAGTTTTATTTGGCAATCTTTTTTGCTGATTTTGTGGGCTGTTTCAATATTTAGTAATTTTGGATTGAGTTATGGAAGGGGGTCATGTATGAGTTGAGTAGTTTTGATTAGGAATAATGACATTCTTCATCAATCTAATCAGTTATGCTTGTGCTTGGGAGTTCCAAAATTTCAAATTCAGTAGATGTTTAGTGATCATTTTTAGCGTTTTATGCACATTTGTCTCATTTAATTCTTTTACGTTTTACTCACGAGGGTATCATTTGGCTCGGGTTTTTTTTTTTTGTTTTTTGTTTTTTTTTGTTTTTTCTATCTTTTGGTTTGGATTTGGGGTNATCTTTTGGTTTGGATTTGGGGTGGCTGGGGTTGAATGTTTGAACTCATTTTGCTTGGTGGTTGCCAAGCGAACTGTGGTAGGCATTATGTGGGTATCTTCTCTCTCGTGTGTTTGGTTTTATTTTCTGCTGAAAAATGTTAGGAAAATAGTAGATGTTTTTCTACATCATGGTGTGGATAGATTTATTTATTTATTTATTTATTATTATTATTATTTTTCTCCTGGTTTGTTTATTTGGTTTCTTTTGATAATTTATCATTCTAATGGCGTTGAATTTTTTTTTGTATTTTTGCATTTTTGCTCTTGACCCAATAACACATGCATAAATACACGTAAACACACACATAATACATACAAATCCTTATATATACTCAGAGAGAGCACGAAAAAGAAGAATTTACCTAAATTGGGATATGATACTTATGAAATCGATGAGATTGATATTCAAATATGTTTTTGTTGATAAATAGGGGCTAAATTGGGGTGTCGATATTAGTATTATGATGTAATTGTTCTTTTTGGTTTGTAGTTATTGGGATTTTTGGTTTTCTGCAGAGTTTATACGCTTAACATATATAGTGTTGTGTTCTTTATCACATTGCTAGAGTGTTTGTAAGTGGTTGATTGTTTGAAATGAAAATTACCTCATTCATNATTGGGATTTTTGGTTTTCTGCAGAGTTTATACGCTTAACATATATAGTGTTGTGTTCTTTATCACATTGCTAGAGTGTTTGTAAGTGGTTGATTGTTTGAAATGAAAATTACCTCATTCATCCAAAAAAAAAAAAAAAAAAAAATTGTAGATTGTTTTGAATTTGTGAAGATGGCATGTGCCGATGGTTGTTTGTTTGGATTGGTTTTGTTTGAATATGTTCCGAAATGTTCCATTTGGTTGTTTTATGTTCTATATTAAGTTAATACTAAATACTAAGTCCTACAGTGGCATCCGTATCTAGTTAGATCTTGAATTTACTTTAGATGATATAATAATTTGATTGGTTTGGGTTTGGGTTAGGGTTTCATATCGTTTCACACCCATGTGTTCGCTTGTTCTCTTATTGACGAATGTTTGATAAATAACTGTATAAAGATGTTGTACTTGCATCACTATAAGATGTTCAATTATAATATAATAGATGGGCCACCTTTGGGTTTTTTTATGTGTATACATTACGTGTATTTATGTTATATGGTTTAACAGGTTTGAGTTGTTATATGGTTTGAGTGTCTATTGTTTAGTTGGAAAACTCTTTGATCATTAACTGAATTTGTGGTGATGCTTGGTATATGAATGTTGTGAAGTTTATTTAATACTTGTCATAGTTTTTATATGGCACGTATGATTTATGTTTACTGAATGATTTCTGCAATTTTAGGCTTTATGCTCGTTAATGAAGGACAAGGGTGTAAGAATTAGTATTTAGTATTATCTTAGTATGGTACATGATAAGTGATTACAATGAGAAGATAGGAAAACAAATAGTTGTTGGAAATCTTTTCTAGGAAGCTATAGATGATATAAAAGATGATATTAAATTTTTGTAAATGATGCTATGCTATGTATAATGATCTACGTATTGCTGAAATTGCATTTTATGGAAGTAAACCACGCCGCCTCGCCTGCCGCCTCTCTGTCCTCCTTGCGTCACATCGCTGCTGTCTGCGCCCTCTGGAATGTATTTTCGCCGGCGCGGTCGTCCACGCGCCGGCGAGTGGATCTGCTCTCGCCGGCGCGTGGTCTGCACGCGCCTCTCCGACGCCGTCCACCTCGCAGCTGCTGATGGGTTTGGGTTTTAGGGTTTTTTTGTAATTTTTTTTTGGGTTTTAGGGTTTTTTTTTTTTTTTTTTTTTTTGTTTTGTTTGTTTTTGTTTTTTGTTATTTGGGTTTTTCTGTATTTTTCTTTGGTTTGGGCCTGCATGTGGGTTTTGGGCTCGAGGGTTTCCAGCTTGTAGGTTTGGGCCTCGGTTTTGGGCCGAGGGTTCCTGCTTGTTGGTTTGGCTTCGGGATTAGGGCTCGTGATTTCCTGCATGTAGGGTTTGGGTTTTGGTTTTTGCCTGCTTGTGGGTTTGGGCTTCGGGTTTTGGATTCGAGGGTCCTGCATGTGGGTTTGGGCCTCGAGTTTTGGGCTCGAGGGTCCTGCATGTGGGTTTGGGCTTCGGGTTTAGGACTCGTTGGATTCCTGCTTGTAAGGTTTGGGCTTTGGGTTGTTGGGCTTGTGGGTTTTTGGGTTCTTCGGGTTCTTAGGGTTTGGCGTTTGTGCCTCGTTTGTATACTGCCTGTGTACTTTGGGGCGCCTTACGCTTTTAATAAAATTAATTACTTATCAAAAAAAAAAAAGTATTTGTTGTACTGGTAGTTTAAAATATTTATGCAAGTGTAAATGTATGTTGTCTTGGAATTTAAGGGTTTAAATCATGTTATCACAAATAACTCATTCTTTGTGATAACATAGTGTTGTTGTAATTTGTTGAAATTTGACTATGTTTATTGCTGGAACTTTCATGTGCATTTAAATGGCTTAAGAGATGTGAAAACCACACTAACCACACTAACCACACAGTTCTCTCACAAACATAGAAGCACCACAACTTTGATGTTCTAGTTGGGCTTTTTGGTTTTATTGGATTTACTTGCATATTTGGATGCATTTTATTGCTATTCCAATTTAAAAGAATAAAGTTTCACTGTCTAATTAATTAATGTAGTTGCTGTTGAAATTATTGCCTAATTCCTTATTATTCTTAAAGCATATACTATAATTGTTAATTTTTTTCTTTACATGTGCAACGCAAAATCATATTGGCAGTAAAATAGATGACATGACATTGATATTTGGAAGAAAGCAAGGCATGATCATATCTGCTTACCTTGCTCCTAAGCTTCAAAGCTCAATACACGTCACTAGCAACCTAAACAAACATTCACAATCATTACTATTGTTAACGCTCTCGTAAACCATTTATCCTTCTCCATTCTTTGATCCTCCTAAACATTGCTTTCCATACTAAGGGGCAGATCTGATCTTGGGCAAAAAATATAGGTTGTGAAGGCCTCAAGGTTCAACTAGTGTGTTGTGTGTGTGTGTGTGCTGTAATTCCAGCAACATGTTAGCGAAGATTACTTCGCCGTAAACCCTACAAGTGCCCAATGATCACATCGTTTGGACTAGTGTGTTGTGTGTGTGTGTGCTGTAATGCAAAATACCTTTCCAAAAAGGCCCTACCCTCACCTTTCTGCAGAATGTTCTGCAGCGACCTAATCTTAATATTTGGTCTTTACAATGCAATGCAACACACCTAAAGACTCATGCACATGTTATGCCGGTGACACACACTCAGGAAAATCATACATTCATGCTTTACAAACCTTATTCTTGTCATTTAGGAGAACAAATCAGATCTAACACGCTTCCTTCGGTGCTGGTAGAATGCATAGGAAGATCATAAGTTAACTTTTGATTTAGTTATTAGCGTGTTAATATGTTTACGTTATAGTTCTCATAATAATAAAACTAAACATCAATGATTCCAAAGCAAAATACCACCGTGAATTAGGAGAAAATGAAAAGACAAAAATCTGTTCTTAATGGGCAGCAACACTTTTCGGTGTATGAACCAATTTCTTGCATTGTTTTTGCCAGATTTAGGTTGTTGGGATTAAGACAAACATAAAGCATATATTTTTCTCAAATTTGTTGAAAATGAATTCTCACAAACTTGAAGCTACCATTGAAAACACTTACATCAACAAGCTAGATAGCAGCTGCAGCTTCTAGGATTTGGTTTGTAGGCTTTTAGGTTTTTGCTTGGAGAAAGAAAGGGAGAGCAAGAGAGAGAGCTAAATTTTGAAAACTGACGAAGGGTGTAGTTGGGGCTGAATTTGATGGCTGAAAAAGACTTTTGGGTTTTCAAATTGGCAACAAATTAGGGCTTTGGTTTTGCTAAAAGTAGGCGGGGCCGTTTAGTGTACTGTAGGGTGTTAAGTTGAAATTTATAAGCTGGCATCATATATGTAAAAAAAACTGACGGCTGTAGGGGTTTTAGGGTTTTAGTGCAACTTAGGGCAGCAATAAAACTCACATGTGTCTTAGAATTACAACTTTCTTTGTTTTTAGGGCAATAAAATTGGTGTCAGTAAAATCAGGTTTTCTTTTCAAACTAAACTTATTTTCTTTTTGGAGTAACTTTGGAAAACAGCTCTTACAAAATAGGGATAAGTTGACACACCATTAGGACTTGTTTTAACAAAGAAAACTTTCATTTTTTTTTTTTGGGAAAAACGACAGCTAGTAGGTAGACTTCGATTTTATTGACTTTCTTTCCCTTTCTAAGTCTTTTTCATCACTCTATCATACCCCTCTATTAAAACTACGAAATTGTAAGAGATAATTAAAGAAATAGCTACCAAACAATAGGTCTAAGGTGCTACCTTTCAGTGGTAAGTGCTTGGTTTTAGACTTCTCTTTTGTTTGGCGTCAGTAATGGTTAACTTCATTGTACCTTGCTTCGGGTGTTCATAATCATTCAAGTAAAAGCAAACAAAAACAAATTATTATTCATGAAAATTTGGAAAGTTTATATGATTGTTCATGATGATTGAAGCATGCACTTCTAAACATGATACCCGATTCATGTGAAATGTGGTGCTTCATGTAAAATAGTCTTCCTATCACATCATAATTGGTTACTTATGATCAAATTTTATATTTTAAATGTCCTTTATTTCCAATTCTATTAGAATTCCTGGGTTTGGTATTTTGATATTTTGTGGAACTGATTGCAAATGTTGAAAGTAGGTTGTTTTTGGCAAAACTATGATCCTGAGAGCCATAACCATGCAAATATAAACACTCCTTTTTGGCAAAACTAGTTCTTTACTTTGCATCAAGAATTTGCTAGATACAAATTGTTAAGTTCAGCATTACATTTGAATGGATCATCGAAATATTTGAATCAAAACCCGTGAAGTTATAGCTGTGTGCTATATGAGGACTTGGCCACTTGAAGTGCCAAAATTATATTTTTATTGCCTTTATTTATCAATTATCATTCTCAAACACTTGGGTTCATAACAGTTTTGGCTCTTTGTTAAATTTGGGTCTTGTTTTTGTTAAATGTATGTTTTTGATGTGAATATGGTGTGCGTGTTTTTGACTAATTTTTTTGGAGAGATTTGTACATGTAATTTCATCATCTTTTCCGTCATTGTGCATTTAGCCAAAATCTCTTGTGCAAATCATGTGGTTGATAACATGTCCAACTCCGGTCATCATAAGAATGGAATTTTGTTTACATTTTGCCCATTGTGTTCTCATTCTATCATATTCTTGTGAATCCTTTGCACTCTTGATTTTTTTTGGAACCTAGTTCTTTCTTGATTTGTGTCTCTTTTGTAGATATGTCCGGGCGAGATTCACGTGCTCGAAAGACCCGGGCCGAGTGGGGTAAAGGCAAGGCGGCTGCTACGCCATCTTCCCAGGACACCGCTGTTGAATTCGAGCGGTTTTCTTCTGAACAGGCCCAAACACTATGAATCTCAGTTCCAGAAAACGGACTGTGGTCATTGAACGGGCTGTCACTCTCTCTGAACTCACCCAGGCCCCATTTGATTTAATTCCGACCATTTTGCGGCCCTGACAATGGGAATTTTTCTCTCGTGCTCCAGTCATCGTTTACCCGGAGCTTGTTAGGGAGTTTTACAGCAATGTCATTTCATATAAAAGTGATTTTCCCTGCCTGGTTTCTCGTGTCTGTGGTCATGAGGTTCGGATTACTCTCGATATCATCAGTGAGTTTACTGGCATTCTTCGTGTTGCTAGTCCTGGGTATCCTTTTTCGGATCTGGATGTTCCAAGCAAGGGGACCTTGGGTCAAGCGTTTTCTCCAACGGGTAGTTGGCTTCCGCAGAATCACTCGTTCCTGACCGGTGACATGGCCCTTCATGTTGCTCTTCTCTCTCGGATTGTTCAGAACAACCTATATCCTGTGGAGCATCACTCCGATATTACCTTTTCTCGGGGTCATTTTTTATATGTACTGTTGACTGATGTGTCAATTGATTTTTGCTCCTTTACTTTGGAGATCATGTGGGAGGTCAAGTAGAATAAAAAGGCTAGTATTGCTTATCCGGGCCTGATTACCTCTATTCTTCTTGCGCTTGCTGTTCCTATCTTTCCTCCGGAGCCGGTTCAGGCCCCTCATGGATCTTTTTCCTTGAACACTATTCGTCGCTCCTCGGCTCAAACCAAGCGTTGGTGCCATGGGGATTCTGATGATACCTCGGCTCCGCCTCGATCTGCCCCTGCTACTGCCCATACTGTTCCTTCTGCTACCCTTGAGGGGATTAAGGGTGTTTTACAATCCATGCAGCTGGATTTTTAGACTTCACGTGGGGAACTTCTACAAGCGTATGCGACGATTCAGACACTGCTTTCATCTGTTGACTCTCGGCTGTCCCGGATTGAGGGCTTCTTTCCATCTCATGGTGGTTCATCTCCTTAGCATGGTTCTCCTCAGCCTTCTTTGGCTCATGATGTGGCGGATAGTCCTTCTTCCGATGCTGCTAGTGGTAATTCTGATGCTGCCCCTAATGATGATGACAGTGGTGATGAGGCTCGGACAAAGCGGCGTAATGATATTTGATGATGTGGGATGTATTTTTTTTATTCGTGACAAAAAGGGGGAGTTCCTTGTAATTTTTTTAATACTTTATGGTTGATTTGTGGGATGTTTATTTTCTCTCCAAATCTTGCATGTTTTATTTTTTTTAAGAATTAACTTGTTTTTATTTTTATTTTTTGGAATACAAGCTCTTTTGTATTTTGTCACCGAATTGCCAAATTGGGAGATTGTTAGTTCCTTCATCAATAGTCAGGAATTCTTGACGGTATCTAGCTGTAACAACCTATTCTTATTGAATACCTCGATTAAGTGCCAATGACTTGATTTCGTGCCGCTACAATATAGTATTCATCTCTACTTGGTGATAAATAAAGCATCCGCACTTTTTTTTTTTTTATCTCTCATAGATTTCATAAAATGGGCTTTCTAGGGACCCCCAATGACCAATTCTCGCATGAATTGCTAAGGATCCAATAAGGCCAACATTGATTCCTTCAGACGTGTCAATTGGGCAAATGCGTCCATATTGACTAGGATGGATATCTCGTATCCGAAAACTAGCAGTTCGCCCTGTCAATCCTCCAGGGCCCAAATAACTCTATTTTCTCCCTTGAACTATTTGCGTTAATGGATTAGTTCAATCCAAAACTTGAGATAGTGGGTGTAATCTGAAAAAATATTCATAAGTAGTTGTTAATGGAGTTGAAGTTACTGAATTCAACTAGAGTTGGTATCAATTTATGCTTAATTGCTCCGCCTATAGTTCCTCTAATTTCTAAATGAACCAGAGCCAATCTGAATTGATATTGTAAGAGATCCGCTACAGAACGAATACATTGGCTAAATTCGGTGACTAAAAAAACATTTGTAATTGATGAAAAATTTTCTGTTTTGGCTGAGGTCCGGACGGTGCAAGAAAAATCCAGGTAGTGTGCACCGTCTGCAGGTCGTCTCAAGCATGGTCTGGACGGTGCAAGAAAAATATTTGTAATTGATTAAAAATTTCTGGTTTGGTTGTTGTCCGGACAGTAAACATTTGGGGTCCAGACGGTGCAAGAAAAATATTTGTAATTGATAAAAAATTTTCTGGTTTGGCTGTGGTTCGGATGGTAAACATTTGGGGTTCGGACGATGCAAGAAAAATACAGACAGTGTGCACCGTCCGCAGGTCGTCTCAAGCATGGTCTGGACGGTGCAAGAAAAATATTTGTAATTGATAAAAAAATTTCTGGTTTGGCTGTGGTCCGGACGGTGCAAGAAAAATACAGACAGTGTGCACCGTCCGCAGGTTGTCTCAAGGAAGGTTCGGACGGTACTTGTCTGTTTTGTCAGAAAGTGCTATAAGAACCATTCTTCGTTATGAATTTTTTTGACTACTATTTATAGGCTGCTTTACTCGATTTTTTTAGGAGAAGTTCTTTCTCAAAACTTAGTGTGAGCTACAAGTGCGCTAAGAGAACGATTCAATCTTCAGATTTTACTTTTGGAGAAGTTCTTCAAAAAGTTTCTACTTCGTCACCAAAATCAAAAAGTGTTGTCTGATTTATTGCTTTTATATTTTATATTTTTGGTGAATGCTTGAACAATTTTTATTTTAAATTTCACATTATTCTATTATACACCTATTCAACCCCCATTCTAGGTGTTGTTTGGAGTTGGATCGTGTTTTTTACATCTTAACATATCTTCACTGATTTTCAAGTAGTGTATTGCAACACAAACATATATATTCATTAAAAAAACATCTAAACATTACAAATTGGTACAAAAATACATACTTTGAGACTACAATCTAGTATTCACTTTCTAACTTGTATAATATAACATTATCAAACTGAACTTTGGATAACCAACATCCAACTTCCAATATCAATCAGCATCAAACAAAATCAACACATAACCACTAGGCTCCTAGACCTTCCAACATGTTCCTTCGTTCATGAGATCCCTGCAATAATTTCAAACATTTAACTATTAACAATATATCTTTTGAACAATGGTCAAGTACTTAGTCCCCGAATTTTATCAATGTAGATAAAGTACAAAGCAACAAGACAAGATAAATAAACTAAACAAGCCAACATATTCATAAAACTATATGAAAGCCTACTATTTTGCTTAGCAAAACAAACTCGAACCCAAAAAAGTACTTAAATTAATATGTGTAGTTGAAACATGAATGAAAAGCGGCAGTTATTAGGATTACATTTTCTTGAACTTGCACAATTCATAGCAAATGTAGAGAAGACATGGTCTACGCTTACAAAAACCAATACACGAGTTAGATATTTCCGCAAATTTTATTATTATGTATTTGAAATGTATGAGGTATAGCAGCTTCGTTTTAAGAGAGAAAATGCATCTATAGTTATTGCAATGAGATTATTCTTTTCCATGCGTTACACACTTTGCAAAATGGTTATATGTGAATATTTACACACTTTGGAAAGGCGCAAACTCGTTGCAGATTTTTCCAACAGCCCCACGAAGAGCAGCCTAAATGAGATCAAAAGATGTCCACTAATAATGAAGGTTGAAATAACCAACTCATTAAATGAGCGTTGAAACAACCATTTTTAGGAGCTTTGTTCTTTGTGTTTTTCATACATATCTAAACAGGCGTTATGCTTATAGATTTTATGATGGGAAAAAAAAATATATAAACCTTCTTAATCATTACCAAAAGTAAAGTTCATACGAACATGCAACAATAGATTGAGAGTTCAAACCAACGAAGGAGAAGCAATAATCAAATAAACTGAAATATCCATAATAGAACACAAACATTCACTAGCTTACCTACGAGAAAAAATATAAATAATTGACTTCTAGCTCTTAAGCTCTTTAGTTGAATCAATAGATCAATCGCATGCTTACCTATGAAAAACAAAATAACAATAATAAGAAAACGATTCTATCAATGTGCTATCCAAATCAAATCTAATAGAAATAAATATTGACAAGTTCATACAGTAAAGCTTAACAACAGATTTGGAAATACCTGGTTTTAAACAATGAATGAAAATATTTGTTGTAGCCAGAAGTGGCTTCCATCTATTAAACGCCCACAAAAACCATACATCATTCCAACTTTCCTACACTAACAAAAACCACACATCATTACAACTTTCCTACACTCACAAAAACCATGCAACATTCCAATTATTCAATACTTACAAAACCTAGTAGCCATACTCAGCCAATTACAGATCCAAAATCTCGTAAAATCTACTAATGTCACTAGCTGTACAGAAGAGTAATGCTTTCAAAAAAACAAAACAACATGCGAAATCGCTAGTCAAATAGGTTGAAACCTATATCCTGCAGTAGAACAACTTAGTAAGTTAGCCATTTTTTTTTTTAAAAAAAACCCGTATAGATTATATAAAACTAGAGAGAAAGTTAAAAAAGAAAATATAAAATCGAGAATAGCAAGGGCATAACAATGTAATTTGACAATACTAGGAGCAAAAGAAAAATAAATGGAGATTTATTAATCTAGGTTCTTATAATCAAGACATTACAAAATCAAAATTGCCACTACTAGCAGGTACAGATGCCAACTTCTCCCTCCCAGCTAAAAGCATCTTTGTGATTTCTTGAGAACCCTACAATTATTCAATAGTTTTGACTCTTAAACATACATTTATATATAAATCAATAAGAACATTTCAGCAAGTTCACTAATTGTTTTGTTTACCTGAGTAATTACACTATTTTGTGTTCCAATTATATGACCATCTTGAGTATCAATTGTCAAAGGCAATGGAGATTCAGTTCCTTGGCAGGTCTTTTATTAAAAAATGTATCAAACGTGTTACAATGCACATGAAATGTTTGGATAAGTACATATGATTAGTACACATAATTAAACAAACATAAAGGGAAGAAAAATAAGCAACCTTATTTGGTCTTTCATTCTATTTAGCATTGTCGTTGATCGGCTGTTTGTTCCTTAATCGTTTCACCACTTTCTCTATTGTAGACACTTTTCTTTTAAACGGTGGCTTCCCTTTAGTTTTAACCACGAGAGGACTAAGCACCTTATTAGTTCTCATTGTGGCTTCATTACTTTTAGAAGATGCACTTGGAAGGTGATGGGAAGGTGAAATGGGTTCACACCCTAAGCAACTGTATTTCCCCATTAACATTTCTACGTAATGCATGACATCCAAGTAATGGTCCTCACAGCTTGCTGTAATCGTTGCTACTTCACAAAGTTTTTTCACCATGCAGTCATATCTCTTAGCATTAGGGTTGCAACTCAAAGCATCATAACTATTCTCAATGAAAGTATATGTTCGCTTCAAGTCCTTCCTCCATCGGTCAATAATATATTTTGTTGGCAACGATTTAACTTTCTTTAAGCTCAATATAGTAAGTGCATGCCTACACAAGATTCCTTTAAGTTCAAATAACCCACAAGTGCATTTAACTTCACACTCATCTTCATTGAAGTAAACACAAAATCTTCCATCTTTTATGTAGTCACCAATTGTTTCCTCATCAGTCACTTCATGTTTTGAAATTGCACCTTCACTTTTAAGAAAAGAGCAATGACAATAAATCATGCAACTAAACTCCCGCTGGACTTCTTTGAACTTTGTGTTGGTGTAAAGTTCTTGAACTTTCTTCTCAATAGCATAATGGGATATGCAAGGAATGGTAGCATTAAAAGAATTGAAATCAGTCGCTTTCTCATTCTCGATCTTTCTCCTCAAAGCATTATCAAATTAGTCAACAAATTCCTTCAATGTGTTCCTCGAGTGCACATAGTTATCAAAAAATGCATTCATACTTTCATTCTGTTGCGTAGTTTGCATTCCAGCCCAAAATGTATCTTTTAGATATGCCGGTATCCAATGAGTCCGCTCACTATATAACCCACACAACCATGCATTATCCTTAAGATTATACTTTTCAAGTAAACTTTGCCAATTGTTATCGAATTCAGCACATGTTTGAGAGTTGTACACACTACTTTGTATGGCACTCTTCAATCCAAATTTGTATTGAGAATGTGATCCAAGCTTTTCCGGGAGTTTTTTCATAATGTGCCAAAGATAAAATCTATGTCGAGCTCTAAGGAACACAATTGCTATTGCACTTTTCATGGCCCTATCTTGATCTGTTATAATTGCGGTTGGAGCTCGGCCGTTCATGCATTTCAGTCATGTTTGAAACAACCAAACAAATGTGTTTGTATCCTCACTCGATAGTAATTCCGCCCCCAAAAGTATTGACTGACCATGATGATTCATTCCCACGAAAGGAGCAAATGACATTCCGTATCTGTTAGTCAAATATGTCGTGTCAAATGTAATGACATCCCCAAAATACTCATACGCTGCCCTACTTCTTGTATCAGCCCAGAACACATTTCTAAGCTTAGAATTTTCATCCAAATCCATCACAGCGTAAAAGCCATCATTCATTTATCGCATTCTATTGAAATAGTCATGAAGTACTCCAGCACCCCCTTTGCCCAGCTAAAGATGTCTTGCCTTGGCAATAAAATTCCGACAATCTCTCTCTATGAATGGAAGATTCTCATACCCCTCCGCTTCAACAACGAGAGAGTTAAACTTCTTACTCAGACCTACCCCAGACATATCATTTAATTCAAGCCTTCTTCTCGCATCATCACCTACCTTCCTATTGGAGCGAAAAAATCTTGCTTTCTTGGGGCTTAAAGCATGGTTATGGTTAACCTCTACAGTTGTGAAAAACCATGCTCCATCTCTCAATTGTGCATTGATTTTAGCCTTACAGCCCATTTTCGTTGTTGGATTTGGCTTCCCAATATTTTTTGGGTCCGTTTGTTTCTTGCCGAAACGAGCACATCCAAGGGTGAGGTATTTAAGACTCCTGTCTAGATTTTTTTTACTTTTTTGATGTACCACCCCAAACCCCACTTGCTTAGCATACTGCTTATAATATAGTTTTACTTCTTTTTCAGAAATAAACTTCATTCCTGTCGTGGGTTTTGTAAGGATTTTATGGCCCTGCACATCATTGTCCTAATTGTCTTCCAACGCTAAATCACATACAGTTTCATTTCCATCTACATGAAAAAAGAGAAAAGGTTCAATCAACCAATCCACATAGCGGAACAACTTTGAATAATAACATTCACTGAACGACATTCAACGACTAATGAGTAAAGTCTACTAATGAGAAAGAGAGTCAAAACTATTAATATAAGAGTGCAATGCCAAACTAACCAATTTGTTGGACAACTTCGAGGAACGGCTCATCGTCATTTGGAATCTGTGTAAATAGAGATTACTTAGGTGGATAACTTGCTAACCTTTTACATGTAACATATTTTTTTTTTTTATAAGCAACAATTAAATACTTTGCATTCCTAGTAACACATAATTGACAATATTTATAACTGAGAATATGAATGAGAAACGGTAGAAAACTTGAAGTGAAACTATAAGGCTCATACCTGCATCAACTACTCATGCATTATGCCTTCGACAGGTACTAAAGCTTCAACAATGGCACCAACAGTGTTACTCTGTGCATCATCTCCCGCAAAAGTTATAGTGAATACTTGATTAGCACAACCAAATTAACATAAATAGGCACTGTTTAGGTCGAAACTAAAAAATATACAATCTGCAACCATCTGGACATAACTTCTTTTCTTACTTCCCGCAAAATCTTGCATAGTTTGGCACATTTTCATAAGACCAAAAATTACAACAAAACAACAGGGCAACAAAACTCCAACACTTTCCATATTTCAATAATTAGCAAATATGCATACATAAACCAACCAACTGGTCAATTGAGAAAGTAGTGACATTGATGCATTATATGATGTACATGTTGATCATTATTCTTATCGCTTCCATCTGATGTACCCTCATTACCACTTTCAATAGTATTAACAAGAGGGGAAGACAAACTATGTGAAGCCCCATCATTGACTGCTCTTCCTAAAGTACCCTTGGATTTTGTAGTATATGATCCGTCATTTCCATCGGGGTCTTCCCTTCCAACTTTGCATTGACTTGTATTGGGTTTTGGGGTCTGCATAAGATATAGTAAACAAAATTAGATGACAAATTCAGAATATTCACATTTTTTAAAAGCAACAGGGATGTGCTTGTGGCACACGTGCGGGCACGTGTTGGCATTGTAAAACAAAAAAAAAACAAAACAAAAATTAGAAGGAAAATGAAGGTGGTTATGATTACCGTGGTCATGTTAGGCTGACCATAAACTCCCCATGGAGGCAATAAACCATGGTATGGAACTGGCATCCCATTTGGTGGGAGAAATGGGTGCTGAAAAAACACCAACAAAAAAGAAAATAAGAACCTTCTATGCTGTAAATAATGTATGCCTCTACATGATCCAAAGTAGAGCTAGATTTACCTGGGTTCCCCATAAATAGGGGTTGGGAGTTGGAGAAGCAGGTGTCATGGCAAAAAATGGAGGTAGCATAGGTCCAACACCATAATAAGCCTGACCAGTAGCAATATATAAGCGATATATTCAAGTGAATCCATATAAATAATGAAAACAATTCATAGAGCCAAAAAGAAACCAACAAAAAAAGAAAAGTAAAAAACATATTCTCCTCACGAACCTGCATAGAGCTCGACCAATCAGGATAATGGGTTGTTGGCATGTTCTGTAAATACAAATGAGAGTGCTTTACAACACTAAAATAAAAAAAAACAAAAAAAAAAACGTAAGAGAATAAAATGATGGTTAAGAGAAAGACAATGATACTTGAGATGAAGAAGCTAGTTTGTGGGGTTTAGCACGTCTGCTCTCTCCCTCTATCCCCATCAAGTTGGTAGAGTAACCAAGGAAAGTATACTAAACAAATCTAATAGAACAGGTTGTTTGAGCCAACCTACGAACAAATATGCATCCAAAAATGTTAAGCCAAGAAAACAGTAAAATATATATTCGGAAAAAAAAAAACTAGCAGGAATTTGGGCTTGGGGGGGAGGGGGGGGAGTCAGAGTGTACCTCCAACTTTGATCATAAACAACCAATTATGATGCGATAGGAAACCTATTTTACATGAAGCACCACATTTCACTTGAATCGGGTATCATGTTTAGAAGTGCATGCTTCAGTCATCATGAACAATCATATTAATTTCTAAGCATCATCTTTGTTTTTGTTTGCTTTTTCTTGACTAATTAAAAAAAAACCCGAGCCAAATGATACCCTCGTGAGTACAACGTAGAAGAATTAAATGAGACAAATGTGCATAAAACGCTAAAATGGATCATTAAACATCTACTGAATTTGAAATTTTGAAACTCCCAAGCACAAGCATAACTAATTAGATCGGTGAAGAATGACATTATTCCTAATCAAAACTATTCAACTCATACACGGCCCCCTTCCATAACTCAATCCAAAATTACTAAATATTGAAATAGCCCACAAAATCAGCAAAAAAGATTGTCAAATAAAACTCAATAATCGCATCCCAACCAATCAAACCTTTGGTCATCAACCAAAATTTGACCATCAAACCTTATTTGTTTTATTCTCTTAAAAAATCAGCACATAGTCATCAACACACATAAATAGCCATACACAATCCATTAGATAATAAGCTAGACATAGAAAATCAATTAAAACCCATCAAATAAATGGAACCCAAATTTGCTCTACTAAAATGTCCTTCAACCGATCCATAATCGAATAAAACAACCCTCTAGTTTAGACAAAATCAACCAAAGGAGACTTCTAATATCCAAAGAAATTAAGGAGCTAATTCTGACGATGGAACACCTGTTTTTTATGGGTATGCATATTTTTTTCAATCTCTTATTAAAAAGAATTATATACATTTTGGGAAAACTTCCCCAAAAATCACGTCCTTATATCGAAATCCATCAAGACCCAAAATTGTATTAAGAGCTCAAGCTAAATTTGGTCAAAACAGAACAATAAACAATACCCAACCATTTCAATTCATAATACAAAATCAATCTCAATCAACTAATCAAGGCAATATATTTATCAGTCATCAATCGATTGGCTATCAACAATTGAATTTACACAATCATCATACTCAATCCGAAATTTAGACATAAAGAGAAGCTTTCGTTTAAACCATCTAAATTTTCAAAATCCATAGCTATCAACCAAATTAACTAAGAAATCTGTTTTTAATCTTTGAATAGGTATGTATGAAACATCAATGTCATGCCTTGCTTTCTTCCAAATATCAATCTCATGTTTTCTATTTTACTACCAATATGATTTTGCGTTGCACATGTAAAGGAAAAAAGTAACAATTATAGTATATGCTTTAAGAATAATAAGGAATTAGACAATAATTTCAACAGCAACTGCATTAATTAATTAGATAGTGAAACTTTATTCTTTTAGATTGAAACAACAATAAAATATATCCAAATATGCAAGTAAATCCAATAAAATCCAATAAAACCATAAATCCCAACTAAAACATCAAAGTTGTGGTACTTTTATATTTGTGAGAGAAATGTGTGGTTAGTGTGGTTTTCACATCTTTTAAGCCATTTAAATGCTCATGAAAGTTCTAGCAGTAAACATAGTCAAATTTCAACAAATTACAACAACATTATGTTCTCACAGAGAATGAGTTATTTTCTTCATGACAAAAAGTACAATAAATCCCAAGACAACATACATTTACACTTGCATACATATTTTAAACTACCAGTACAACAAATACTTAAGTTCAATCATGGTTTACTTTCCATAAAAATGCAATTTCAGCAATACGTAAATCATTATACACAGCATAGCATCATTTACAAAAATTTAATATCATCTTTTATATCATCTATAGCTTGTTAGAAAAGATTTCCAACAACTATTTGTTTTCCTATCTTCTCATTGTAATCACTTATCATGTACCATACTAAGATAATACTAAATACTAATTCTTACACCCTTGTCCTTCATTAACGAGCATAAAGCCTAAAATTGTAGAAATCATTCAGTAAACATAAATCATACGTGCTATATAAAAACTATGACAAGTATTAAATAAATTTCATAACATTCATATACCAAGCATCACCACAAATTCAGTTAATGATCAAGAGTTTTCCAACTAAACAAGAGACACTCAAACCATATAACATAAATACACGTAATGCATACACATAAAAAAACCCAAAGGTGGCCCATCTATTATATTATAATTGAACATCTTATAGTGATGCAAGTACAACATCTTTATACAGTTATTTATTAAACATTCGTTAATAAGAGAACAAGCGAACACATGGGTGTGAAACGATATGAAACCCTAACCCTAACCCAAACCAATCAAATTATTATATCATCTAAAGTAAATTCAGAATCTAACTAGATACGGATGCCACTGTAGGACTTAGTATTTAGTATTAACTTAGTATAGAACATAATACAACCAAATGGAACATTTCTGAACATATTCAAACAAAACCAATCCAAACAAACAACCACCGGTACATGCCATCTTCACAAATTCAAAACAATCTACAATTTTTTTTTTGTTGGATGAATGAGGTAATTTTCATTTCAAACAATCAACCACTTACAAACACTCTAGCAATGTGATAAAGAACACAACACTATATATGTTAAGCGTATAAACTCTACAGAAAACCAAAAGTCCCAATAACTACAAACCAAAAAGAACAATTACATCAGAATACTAGTATCGACACCCTAATTTAGCCCCTATTTATCAACAAAAACATATTTGAATATCAATCTCATCAATCTCATAAGTATCATACCCCAATTTAGGTAAATTCTTCTTTTTCGTGCTCTCTCCGAGTATATGTAAGGATTTGTATGTATTATGTGTATGTTTACGTGTATTTATGCATGTGTTATTGGGTCAAGAGCAGAAATTCAAAAACACAAAAAAAAATTCAGCGCCATTAGAATGATAGATTATCAAAAGAAACCAAATAAACAAACCAGGAGGAAAAAAAAAAAAAAAATCTATCCACACCATGATGTAGAAAAACATCTACTATTTGCCTAACATTTTTCAGCAGAAAATAAAACCAAACACACGAGAGAGAAGATACTCACATAACGCCTACCACAGTTCGCTTGGCAACCACCAAGCAAAATGAGTTCAAACATTCAACCCCAGCCACCCCAAATCCAAACCAAAAGATAGAGAACAAAAAAAGAAAAAAAAAAAACCCGAGCCAAATGATACCCTCGTGAGTAAAACGTAGAAGAATTAAATGAGACAATGTGCATAAACGCTAAAAATGATCATTAAACATCTACTGAATTTGTAATTTTGGAACTCCCAAGAACAAGCATAACTGATTAGATCGATGAAGAATGACATTATTCCTAATCAAAACTACACAACTCATACACGGCCCCCTTCCATAACTCAATCCAAAATTACTAAATATTGAAACAGCCCACAAAATCAGCAAAAAAGATTGCCAAACAAAACTCAATAATCGCATCCCAACCAATCAAACCTTCGGTCATCAACCAAAATTTGACAATCAAACCTTATTTGTTTTATTTTCTTACAAAAATCAGCACATAGTCATCAACACCCATAAATAGCCATACACAATCCATTAGATAATAAGCTAGACATAGAAAATCAATCAAACCCCATCAAATAAATGGAACCCAAATCTGCTATACTAAAATGTCCTTCAGTCGGTCCATAATTGAATAAAACAACCGCATAGTCTAAACAAAATCAACCGAAGGAGACTTCCAATATCTAAAGAAATCAAGGAGCTAACTCTGACGATGGAACACCTGTTTTTTATGGGTATGCATATTTTTTTCAATCTCTTATTAAAAAGAATTATATACATTTTGGGAAACGTCCCCAAAAATCACATCCTTAAATCGAAATCTATTAAGACCAAAAATTGTATCAAGAGCTCAAGCTAAATTTGGTCAAAACAAAACAATAAACAAGACCCAACCATTTCAATTCATAATACAAAATCAATCTCAATCAACTAACCAAGGAACCAAGGCAATATATTTATCGGTCATCGATCGATTGGTTATCAACAATTGAATTTATACAATCATCATACTCAATCCGAAATTTAGACATAAAGAGAAGCTTTCGGTTTAATTATCTAAATTTCTAAAATCCATAACTATCAACCAAATTAACTAAGAAATCCTTTTTTATTCTTTGAATAGGTATGTATGAAACATCAATTTGCAATCACCCAACCCAAGCATCTCTACAACCTCAAATCTTCAAGAAGAGACTTATTTTGCTACTGAGTTACACATAAACCCATGCATATATATAATAAAAGCAACTGAGTTATTAAACTGACAACAATTTGATTAACCTATATATTGTGCGAAGATGGCATGTCAAATTATACTAACTTTCTTGATAAAGAGAAAGCTTACACAACAAGCAACACAACATCCTCCACAAATACAAAGAACAATCTAGGTGGGACTAAATTTCTTTCACAATTTGTCATGGTACACTTTGACCTACTAGTACTCTAAGATTTTAGCACCCCAACACTAGCAAGTTATTTGGATAGAAATATCACAATCGAACCAAAAACTAATGATGGATAATAAAAGATGTGGTTCATTCAAATATATATTTTTTTAGAGCTAATAGCAAGCACATAGATGAGGACAATTGTATTATGTGACAAAACAATTCTAGCCATCATTGAAATCGTCACCATTATTAACAAACACCATTTCATTTAGTAGAACCCTAAAAAGACATCATAAGTCATGATGACAAGGCATCCTAGCTGGAAATCTTACAACTTACTAGATTCAACATAAACCGGTATAACGTTCCAAATTAATTTTTCAAATCTATAATTTATTTAAACCCCCATCTAAGATGTTGATCTCCTAGTACATGTGGAGTAATTTTTCAACACTAAATTGTGAGAACATGGTAAATCACAACGCAAATGCCTCAAATTCATTTTCTTTTTTTTTTTTCTCCAAAAAATAGGTTACACAGTTCACATAGAACACAAATTCTATCCACATTGAATCATGTAATCAAAAGAACTCTTGCATTATAAAATATCATTTATATCTCCAACCACACAAATAATATCTAACTTCCAACAACAACTTCATTTTTTTAAAAAAAAAAAAAACTAAAAATTCCAAACATAATTCAAGAAAACAGATTTCTTTGAGCATTTCTAAGCATCCAAACAGAATTCGTAACGTACAAATAGATTAAGAAGAGGTATAGCCGTTATACCTTCGGAGCTTCGGAAAGAGAACGAGTCAGTGGCTTTCGGTTTATCTAAAAGGAGGAAGAAAATGAAGATTAACGGGTCTAAAAGATGAGTAATGCACGGAGGCAGCTTCGGGCTGGTTGTCGGCATTGACGATGGGAGGTGGAGAAACTTTTTGGGGCTGACGGCGGGCGGGACGCACGATCGGGGGGAATTTTTTGCGGACGTCGGCGCTGGTCGTGGGGCTGACGGTGGGCGGGACTATCGGCGGTGGTCTTCAGCCGTCGGTGGCTGGTGGTGGGGGGAAGACGCACGGTGTGGTGTGGGGGAGGGAGATTTGGGGGGAAATGGGTTGGCTTGTCGGGGAAGCTTGAATTTTTTGGGAACGTCGGCGATGTTCGTCAGCCGTCGGCGGATGGTGGTGTGGGTGTGGGTGGGGGGGGGGGGGGGAACGAGGGAGATTTGGGGGGAAATGGATTTTTGGGTGGAAATGAAATGGGTTGCCTTGGCTTGTCGGGGAAGCTGATTTTGAGGCTGGCGGTGGGGGAATGGTCGTCAGTGCTAGTCGTTGGCGCTGGTTGTGGATGGGGGAGACGCACGGTGTGGTGAGGGAGGGAGGGAGATTTTGGGGGGAAATGCCGAAATGATTTTTTTGGGGGAATAATATAAATAAGCGTGTTGGGAAAGCTTGACGCAGGAAATTATTTATTTATTTCCACGTAGGCGGTGTGTGGTACTATTCATTCATCCTGGGCTGTGTTCTATCATTACTTTTTGGATTTATGTATTTGAGGACGCGTAAAGAAGAGGCCTTCATTTTTGGTTCATTCATGAGAACAACTAATCTACGGCGTGACCGAATCTTTAGTTTTATAAGAAGGTTGCTGTTAATTTTGAGTTAGAATTTGAAGAGAGGTGTGACTTTATATCCTCTTAGATTTATTTCTTCTCAGGATACATATTTGCTCAATAATGTCAAGACACGTAACAATTTGTATGATAATTTTCTAAAAGGCGCGCATAAATGAGGCCTGATCTTTATTCTTGGTTCATTGATGACAAAACAACTAATATACAGCGTGATCAAATTTTTAGTTTCTATAAGAAGGCTATTGTTGATTTTGAGTTAGAATTTAAAGAGGTGTGCCTTCGGATTATATTGGATCTATGGCGATGATATTTTCCAGGAATAGCTTTTAAATTTGAGGGTTAAACACACTTTTGGTACCTGTGGTTTACGCGATTATCAAACAGCTACTTCGGTTTCAAAACATTTCACAGGTGCTACCTGTAGTTAACATAACTACCAAGTTAGTACTCCCGTCAAGATTCCGTCCAAAAAATTAAAGGAGCGCCACCTCATCACCTTTATTTAGTCGACACGTGTCCAGATCGACAGATATTCATTCCACATCATGAGGTCCTTATGGTTTCCTTGCCACATCAGATATAAAATATATTAAAATAACACTTAATAAAAAAAACAAACTAAAAAACAAAATATGAAATTATTTGAAGTGGCAGTAAAAGATTTCAGTAAAATAGGGCAATTACCCCTTAGGTTTTGAAACGCATATCACACTTAGGGTTTCGAAAAACCCAATCGACGTCGATGAAGTGATTTTCCCCACCGCCGCTCGATTCGATTGCGATTCCGATGGTTTGTGCCTCGAATCCGCTTGTTTTCAGTTGTCAGAGAGCCTGATTTGTTGGCTAGTTGGTTGCCGTCGCCCGTGGAGCCACTCGTGACCCATTCGCACGCCTCTGATCAAATTGAAAGATAATCACTTGTAACCACTTCGCACAATTTAGTTCCTTATTTTATTGTGGAATTAGAGTTGTAGGAACCCACATACGTGCCTTCTTGTGTACTGTGTTTAGGTATGAAAAAGTTACTTCTTTTGTTTATGGGTCACAGTCTGAGATATGTTGTATTTCACGAGTTTCTTATCGGTTTAAGGATTGTACATGTTTTGTATGGCCCGTATGTATGTTAACTATTGTTGTCGGTAGATTTTAGATGTGGTGCTTAGAGTATGTTATCAAGTGAGTGGGTTGAATGGTAGGTTGGTTTTTTAAATCAAATTCATTTTGTTTTTTCCCCAAAAGTTTGGTACTTTTATTGATATTCTGTCCGAAATGGTATAATTTTTTGTTTGTTGTCAGCAGTTCAAACTTTAAGAGGAAAAGTTTACAAAACAAAATAAAAAAAGTGTCTATGGGATGTCATTGTCCCATAGACACTTTTGCAGTCCCTATGTGCTCCACTGACTTTGTTAAAGTGTCTATGGGATGTCATTGTCCCCTTCACTATTGATAAATGCTTACTTTAATGCACAATGAATTTGTTGGCTAGTAAGGTTGTTTGTCAACTAAGTACCTTTCTGTCTCACATAAATTGTTTGTTTGTGGTAATAAATTTGGACTATTTATGCATGGTGCAGAAATGGCTAGCTCGATCGTAGATATATTAATTTACCATGTGGGTCTATGTCTGGAAGACACTTAGAATATGTGGGAGGAGATGTTCTGAGTATCCCGGAAATAGATGTGGAACGCCTATGTTACTGGGACATTTCTACTGTGGTGCAGGACCATTTGGGTGATAAAGACAATGGTGAAATGTTTCACAAGTTCGATGAAGACGGTTACGAGGGTATTCATTCCTTGAGAACAGACAACGACATAATTAAGATGCTCAATGACTTGTTGACCGGTAGAAGATGCAAATTGCACATTTATACAGAGCATAATATTGATGAGCCTACACCAATTGAAATTGAGCATCCACCTTTGCTTTTAACTCAATTGCCTGCTAATGAAGAAATTGATGAGTACGAGTTTAGAGAACAGACTCTTGACCTGCCACCGCCGACTCCACAAAAGTCTCCACCATCTACAGCCATGCATACAGAGGGTGACATCCCTCTTAGTGATTTTGATATAACAAACGACAATGAGCTGGAGATATTTAATGAAAGAAGTGATGAAGTGATAAAGGCTGCTAGGGAGGCTACAACAAAATGGTTTCAACCGTGAGCAAGTGCATCGTCATCTTTTAAGAAGACGGGGGGAGATGAGGCTGACTGGCAAGATGGAGATGAGTACCATCCGAATAGTGATGAGCTAATGAGCTTAGATAGTGAAGATGAAGTTGACGAAGTTGACATAGGGTCATCCAGATGCCTTCAAAAGAAAAAGAGTTATCCACAGTGGAATGTTCCAAATGACTTGTCAGAAAATGTTTTGTTGAAGCTAGGGTTGAGGTTTGCATGCCCCTCTGACTTTAAGGATGCAGTGAGATTATATGCAATACAACAAGGGTTTGACTATACCTTCTTGCACAATGATAAGAAACGGGTGTCCGCTTTTTGTAAAAAAAAAATGTGGCTGGAGAATACATACGTCATGGATGAATGACAAGAGTGCGTTCAAGATAAAAACATTGTTCGACGTTCACAACTGTGGCAAGCATCACAAGAACAAAAGGGCAACAATAAAATGGGTTGCGAAGAGATATTTGAACAACTTTCGAGACCAGCAAGATTGGAAAGCATCTGCATTGAAAGAGCAGATTAGAAGGGACTACAAGATTATTTTTACCTTGTTGAGCTGCCACCGTGCAAAGAGAATGACATTAGATATAATCAATGAAGGCATTATGAGCAATATAAACACACAAGGGAGTATGTATTGGCATTGATGAAGTGGAATCCTGGTACCTCCGCTTACATACAAAGGGATGGTATATTCTTCCAAAGAATGTATGTTTCTTTGGACGCGTGTAAAAAAGGATTTTTGGCTGCATGCAGGCCCATGATCTACTTGGATGCTTGTTTTATAAAGAGTGAGTTTGGTGGATAGTTACACGCTGTCATTGGTCGGGATGCTAACGATGATCTATACCCTATTGCATTTGCTGTTTGTGAGTCCGAGTTAAGAGCTACATGGACCTGGTTTATAAGAACCCTATTGGCGGATCTTGAGGGTGAACGTGAACATTTGTGGTCATTCATGTCAGATCGACAAAAGGTATCAATGTTTATTGCGTTATTGTTAATTATATGCTTAATTGTTTAATTATGTAACTATATGCTCAATTGTTTACAAAACGTGCTTAATTTTATGAATCTTGACCTAATCAAAACCCTTTGACATATAGGGATTACTTGATGCCTTGGAAGTTTTGCTGCCTAATAATGAGCATAGGTTTTATGTAAGGCATTTGCATGCGAACTTCAAGAGTAAAGGATTCAAGGGCTTGGCATTTAAGGATGCTTTGTGGTCTGCAGCTATGGCTTCAAATGAATCACAATTCAAGAACTGCATGAACATTATCAAGGGCATGGATGTAGAAGCCTTTAACTATTTGGACAAGATTAACCCAAAGTTGTGGTCAAGACATGCGTTTAGCACCCATAGTTGTAGTGACATTTTGACAAACAACATTGCGGAGTCGTTTAATGCATAGATCTTTGAAGCAAGGGACAAACCTATTTTAACTATGGCGGAGTTGATAAGGCGGCAACTTATGAATAGATTTGATCAGAAAAGAACTGGAGCTCAGAAGTCTACTAATCTACCAATCTGCCTTAGGATTGTGAAAAAATTAGAGCGAAACAAGACGTTATCAAGTGACTACATGGCTGGTTGGCGTAACAATCTTTCTTTTGAGGTTGACCATATGTAGGAGCTTAGGAGGGTAGTAAACTTGGACACAAAAAGTTGTGGATGTGCTAGGTGGCAGTTGAATGGTATTCCATGTCCCCGTGCATGCTTTGCTATATATGAGAATGGGAAAATTCCGGAGTCATATATCAGTAGTTGGTACTTAATGCAGACGTATGCCAATTCATATGTGCCTGAGATTCACCCTATGCCTGGGCCTATTGAATGGCCTGCTGACAATAGTGTTGAACCTATAAAACCCCCATCATTAAGAGACAAAGGGGTAACCCCAAAAAATTGAGAAAGAGAGGGCTTGACAAAAATGATCCAACCGAACTATTAATGTGACTCGCTGGGGATATGACATAACTTGTGGAAATTGTAGTCAAAAGGGTCATAATGCTAGAAGTTGCAAACAACCACAAAACCCCAACAAGAAAAAGTGGCCTAAAAGGGTTAGGAGTAGGAATCCTACAATTTCAACTGCTGTGAGTTATTATAAATCGACCTAATCATTTCATTTCCATGAAATTCAATATATTAACGCTGTTTATCACTGTGTTTTGACAGGATGGAGATTCACCTTCAATATCGGCCACTCAAACTACCGAACCCACACAGGCTGGACAGGTTGGTTGTCTTAATATTAGCAATACAATATTTGTTAATAAATTCACTTTGTTGCCCACTAATTATGTTATGTTGGCAGCATCAAACCCAACACGTGGACATGTCACCAACATCATCAAATCCTGGTGGACGTAGGGTTAGAATGTCAAAGAATAGAACAAGTGTGAGTAACTATATTAATTCGTGAATGATGATTTAAAATGTGGAATGGAATTTGATTTTCACTATTTTTTTCTAAACGGGTCTTATTGTTACAGGTAGGAAGCTTGCAGCCAGTGGAAGCATGTAATATAGGATCAAAACGTACTCAACCAGCAGCAACTCAGTAGAAATGTGGCAGTTTTAACAACAACGAAAGTTGAGTAGTTTTTGTGACAGTGGAAGCATGTGTTTTGATGTTTTCGTGTATTTTGAACAGTGACATGAACCATGTGTGTTGATGGTTTTCATGTATTTTGATATATTTTGATGTTTGACATAGACATGTGTTATGATGATTTCATGTATTTTGATGTTTGACATGGTTTCATGTGTAGTAAAGTTTCATGTAACCAAATGAACAGGACCCTAGACAGTTTGTGTGCTGGTTTATTTTATGAAATGAACATAACTTAGACAATTTGATTGATGGTTTATTTTATGGAATACCTCCAAAAGTTTGTGTGATGATTTTATGTTGCCATTGAGCAATTGATAGATTGGGTTTGGCATTGGTGTCAGTACATGTCTTTTATGCCACATTCGTATAAATTATTGCAAATGACTCATTTCAACATCAACACAAGATGTTCTATTACTTAAAGACAGAGTACATATTACAAAAGTCAAAGAAGTTTACTACACAACAAGTTATACAATGAGAGTAATACAAACAACAAGGAGTGACAATATCAACACAATTATTAAAAATTGCTCTCTAGACCTATATGTGTCATTTTCCTTAAGCAAATGATCAACCTTTTCAGTGTATGCGTCAGCTTCATTGTCCAATTGCTTAACCCTTGCCATGTAGTTGCAATTTTTCTTGTTAACCTAACTCTTTCTAGAAATGTGTCATTTTCATTATCCAGGTTGTTAATCTTTTTTAACACTTCTAAACCCCTCTCACAAGTTGGAAGGTCCCTCTAGTGAAAATTCCAGCAAGCTGGAGTTCTCTACATGTTGGTGAAATCTCAACCCCCCCTAGGAATCCATTAACATGTTAAAATATTAACAAAAGATCTGAACTCCAACACTAAAAAATCTAGTTTTTTCATATTCTATAAGATTACCGTTTTTGGGTCATAGCGGACGCACCCCCAAAATCTTCTGGTTGGGTTTTCATCAGTCCATGAGGTCTTCAATGGTATAGGTAATCCGCACTTACAAGCGCACGATTCCATACTACACCCAACAGATGAAGACCCAGATGATGATCTCGACTGCAGTGACCCGAAAATCCACAAATCATCATGTCCCTCATATACCCATAGCTGGTCAACTAGTATATATAGCAGATTGAGCATAACTAACATTATATTTACCACGCCCATATGACATTATGTGGCCCATTGAAAAGTGCTAGCCACATCTGCGCTATCACCCAAAAGGACTAGTCGATTTTGGAGTTTTCCTATAATCACTTATAAAGCCCAGTTTCAGCTAGTAACTAGGCGATGTGGGACTCAACACTCCTGACTCTCTTTATAAATCACTCACTCTATAGGGTCTATTTTTTATCTTCCCAATATGGGACTGGGGTTACAAATTTCCCTCTTAAACTCCTGACGTCCTCGTCAGGGCCACATCATGCAGTACTCCAGTACCACTTGGCCTGGCGTTCCTAGGTGGTTCTGATACAATTGTAACGACCCAAGGAAAAGCGCTAGCCACATTTGCACTATGACCCCAAAAGGACTATTCAATTTATGAGTTTTCCTAGAATCACTTATAAAGCCCAGTTTCAGCTAGAAACTTGGCGATGTAAGACTCAACACTCATGACACACTTTATAAATCACTCACTCTATATGGGCTATTTTTCATCTTCCCAACATGGGACTGAGGGATTATAAACCCCCCCTCTAAAACTTCTGCAGTCATCGTCAGGCCCATTGTCATGCGGTGCTCCAGTACCACTTGGCCTGGAGTTGCTAGGTGGCTCTGATACAATTGTAACGACGAAGGGAAAAGCGCTAGCTACATCTGCGCTATCACCCACAAAGGACTATTCGATTTTGAGTTTCCTTAGAAACTCTTATAAAGCCCAGTTTCAACTTTTAAGTAGGCGATGTGGGACTCAACACTCATGACTCCCTTTATAAATTACCCACTATATGCGAGCTATTTTTCATCATCCCAATATGGGACCGGGGTGTTACAAATTCCGTCTCTTAAACTCCTGGCGTACTCGTCCGGGCCACGTCAAGTAGTGCTCCAATACCACTTGGCCTAGCGTTACTAGGTGGCTCTTATACCTTTTGTAATCACCTAGGGAAAAGCGCTAGCCACAACTGTGTTATGACCTCAAAAGGACTAGTCAATTTTGGAGTTTCTCTATAATCACCTATAAAGCCCAGTTTCAGCTAGTAACTAGCGATATGGGACTCAACACTCATGACTCTTTTTATAAATCACCCACTCTATGTGGGCTATTTTTCATCTTCCCAACATGGGACCGAGGGGTTATAAACTCCCCCTCTAAAACTTCTGCAGTCATCGTTAGCCCCATGTCATGCGGTGCTCCAGTACCACTTGGCCAAGCGTTACTAGGTGGCTTTGATACAATTGTAACGACCAAAGAAAAGCGCTAGCCACATCTGCGCTATCACCACAAAAAGGACTAGTCGATATTGGAGTTTCCCTAGAATCATTTATAAAGCCCAGTTTCAACTAGTAACTAGGCGTTGTGGGATTCAACACTCATGACTTTCTTTATAAATCACCCACTATACGCGGGCAATTTTTCATCATCCGCAATATGGGACGGGGGTGTTACAAATTCCGCCACTTAAACTCCTGACGTCCTCGTCGAGGCCACGTCAAGTTGTGCTTCTGTACCACATGCCCTGGTGTTTTTAGGTGGCACTGATACCATTTGTAATCACCTAGGAAAAAGCACTAGTCACAACTGCGTTTTGACCCCAAAAGGACTAGTCAATTTTGAGTTTCCCTATAATTACTTATAAAGCATAGTTTCACCTAGTAACTCGGCAATGTGGGACTCAACACTCATGAATCTCTTTATAAATCTCCCCTATATGTGGGCTATTTTTCATCTTCCAATATGGGAACCAGGGTGTTACAAATTCTCCCTTTTAAACTCTGACGTCCTCGTTAGGGCCACGTCATGCGGTGCTTCAGTTTCACATGGCCTGGCGTTACTAGGTGTTCTGATAGAATTATAATGACCCATGGAAAAGCGCTAGCCACATCCGCACTATCAGCCAAAAAGGACTATTCGATTTTGGAGTTTCCTTAGAATTATTTATAAAGCCCAATTTCAGCTAGTAACTAGGCGATGTGGGACTCAACACTCTGACTCTCTTATAAATAAAACCACTTTATGCGGGCTATTTTTCATCTTCCCAATATGAGACTGAGGGTTTATAAATTCCCCCTCTTAAACTCCTGACGTCCTCGTCAAGCGCGCGTCATGCGGTGCAACAGTACCACATGGCCTGGCGTTACTAGGTGGCTCTGATACCATTTGTAATCACCTAGGAAAAAGTGCTAGCCACAACTGTGTTATGAACCCAAAAGGACAAGTCAATTTTGGAGTTTCCCTATAATCACTTATAAAGCCCTGTTTCACTATTAACTCGGCAATGTGGGACTTAACCATCCATGACTCTCTTTATAAATCCACCCACTCTATGTGGGTTATTTTTCATCTTCCCAATATGGGACGGGGTGTTACACATTCCCCCTTTTAAATACCTGATTGTCATCGTCAAGGCCATGTCATGCGGTGCTCGAGTACCACTTGTCCTATTGTTATTAGGTGGCTATGATACCATTGTAACGACCAAGGGAAAAGCGCTAGCCACATCTTCGCTATGACCACAAAAGTACTAGTCGATTTTGGAGTTTCCCTAATAATCACTTATAAAGCTTAGTTTCAACTAATAACTAGGTGATGTGAGACTCAACACCTCATGACTTCCTTTATAAATCACCCCACTATATGCGGGCTATTTTTCATCTTCCCAATATGGTACCGGGGTGTTACAAATTCCCCCTTTTAAACTCCTGACGTCCTCGTCAGATCCACGTCTTGTAGTGCTCCAGTATGACATGGCCTAGCTACTAGAGTGGCTCTGATACCATTGTAAACGACCCATTAAAAAGCGCTAGCCACATCTACGGTATCACCCAAAAGGACTAGTCGATTTTGAGTTTGCCTATAATCTCTTATAAAGCCCAGTTTCAGCTAGTAACTAGGCGATGTGGGACTCAACACTAATGACTCTCTTTATAAATCACCCACTATATGCGGGCTATTTTTTCATCATCGCAATATGGGACCGGGTGTTACAAATTTCGCCACTTAAACTCCGACGTCCTCGTCGGGGCCACGTCAAGTTGTGCTCCCAGTAGCACAATGCCTGACGTTTCCTAGGTGGCTCTGATACCATTTGTAATCACCTAGGGAAAAGCGCTAGTCCACAACTGCGTTATGACCCCAAAAACGACTAGTCAATTTTGGAGTTTCCCTAATACACTTATAAAGCCCCAGTTTCACCTTGTAACTTGACAATGTGGGACTCAACACTCATGACTCTCTTTATAAATCACCCACTCTATAGGGTCTATTTTTCATCTTCCCAATATGGGACCAGGGTGTTACAAATTCCCCCTTCTAAACTCTTGACGTCCTCGTCATGGCCACGTCATGCAGTACTCCAGTACTACATGGCCTAGCGTTACTTGGTGGATCTGATACCATTGTACAATTATCCACCTAAATAAATAGGCGAATAAATGCACGTTTTACTCGCAAGTGCACAAGATCAAAACGATAGTATAGACGGCAAATACGAGATCATTCCCACGAGGATTGGTAAATTGTGTTTAAAAAGCAATTCCTAAGAAGATATTGTTGAATGGAACGAAATAAATGATTGAATTGAAATAATAATATAAAAGGCTAGGGCTTTGATATCCACCACTAATCATACTCAAATAAGGTAAACAATATGAACAATGCTACAATTATATCAAGATACTCAATGTTTGCCAACCTAAGGGCATGGCATCTACTCCTTAGGCTATTGATCTCCCTAAGCAACGAGTTAGGCATGGCATCTACTCTAACTCTTTTCTTTCTCAAAGGATTTAGCATGGCATCTACTAAGTTGTTCTTCAAGAAAGCTATAAACTATGGAGATCGACAACACATGGAGCCTAGAGCATGGCATCTACTCCGGTTTTGCATTTTGATTAATCCAAGAACCTGTGATGGGGTTCCTTTGTTACTCTATTAGGCCCAGGACTCGGCCATCCAAATTGACCTAAATAACATATCCATACCACAAGCATATGATAATTAAACACATACATGTGAGGAATCAAGAAAACCGGAAATAATCAAGTTAAGCATTCAAAATATGAATTGTAGCAAGATAAATTGAAACCTTAAAGAGACATGATTAGGGCTTCAATCGAGCCCTAAACTAAAGTATTAAGCTAACACATAGTTGGATGAAAATCATCCCCATAAGAAAATAACAAAGAAAAACTAAAAAGAAACAAGAATTAAGAAAACCTTCTTTGAAGCCTTTGATTCCTCTCCTCAAGCTTGTGTGTTTGTTTTGAGGACTTAGGAGAGTATTATTAGAGTTTAGGAAAACCCTAGTCAATTTCGTGCACCCTAGGAAGTCCAAAATCGAGTTGGAGTAGGTTTAGGATCTTTCAAATCGGGTTCTGCCGACTTTTACTGTTCAGCGCGCAAGATGGCTCGAGCTAAATAGGATATGGCTCGAGCCAAGTGATGGCTCGGGGCTAAACAGGGATATGGCTCGAGCTAAGTGATGGCTCTAGCCAAATGCAGATATGGCTCTAGCCAAGTGATGGCTCTAAGCCAAATGCAGATATGGCTCTACCAAGTGATGGCTCTAGCCAAATATGGATATGGCTCTAGCCAAATTCTTCAGCTTTTCTCCAACATCTCTTCTAAGCCGAAACTTGATGGAATTGAATGCTTTTCTTCCAAAACCTACAAAATAAGGGAAAACACAAAAACAACACAAAACATCATATTATAATGAAACTAAGAGATTAACATATGTGAATTAAGGGGCTTGAATGTGTAACATTCAGCACTTATCAACGACCCATTGAAAAGCGCTAGCCACATCTACGCTATTCACCCAAAGGGACTAGTCGATTTTGAATTTCCTTATAATCACTTATAAAGCCCAGTTTCAGCTAGTAACTAGGCGATGTTGGACCTCAACACTCCTGACTCTCTTTATAAATCACTTACTCTATAGGGTCTATTTTTTATCTTCCCAAATATGGGATCGGGGTTACAAATCCCCCGCATAAACTCCTAACGTCCTCGTCAGGGGCACGTCATGCAGTAATCCAGTACCACTTGGCCTGGCGTTCTTAGTGGTTCTTGTTACAATTTTAACGACTACCGGAAAAGCGCTAACCACATTTGCAATATGACCCCAAAATGACTATTCGATTTGGAGTGTCCCTAGAATCACTTATAAAGCCCAGTTTCAGCTAATAACTTGGCAATGTGGGACTCAACACCATGATTCACTTTATAAATCACCCATTCTATCGGGCTATTTTTCATCTTCCCAATATGGGACCGGGTGTTACGAATTCCGCCTCTTAAACTCTGGACGTCCTCATCATAGGCCACGTCAAGTTGTGCTCCAGTACACAGGGCCTGGCTTACTAGGTGCTCTGATACCATTTGTAATCACCTAGAAAAAAGCGCTAGCCTCAACTGTGTTATGACCCAAAAGGTCTAGTCAATTTTGGAGTTTACCTATAATCACTTATAAAGCCCCCGTTTCACCTAGTTAACTTGGCATTGTGGGACATAACACTCATGACTCTCTTTATAAAATTACCCACTCAATGTGAGCTATTTATCATCTTCCCAATATGGGACCGGGGTGTTACAAATTCCCCTCTTAAACTCCTGACGTCCTTCGTCAGGGCCACGTCATGCGGTGCCCAATTCCACATGGGCTAACGTTACTAGGTGGTTCAGATACAATTGTAACGACCTAGGAAAAGCACTAGCCACATCCGCACTATCACCCCAAAAGGACTATTTGATTTTGGAGTTTCCCTATAAATCACTTATAAAGCCCAGTTTCACTAGTAACTAGGCGATGTGGGACTCAACACTCATGACTCTCTTTATAATCACCCACTCTATGCGGGTTATTTTTCATCTTCCCAATATAAGACCGGGGTGTTACAAACTTCCCCCTCTTAAACTCCTGACGTCCTCGTCAGGGCCACGTCATGCGGTGCTCTAGTTCCACTTGGCCTGGCATTACTAGGTGGCTCTGATACCATTGTAACGACCCAGGGAAAAGCACTATTCACATCTGTGCTAGCATCCCAAAAGTACTAGTCGATTTTGGAGTTTCCCTAAAATCATTTATAAAGCCCAGTTTCACCAAATAACTAGGCGATGTGGGACTCAACACACATGTCTCTCTTTATAAATCATGCACTGTATGTGGGCTATTTCTCATCTTCCCATTTTGGGACCGGGGTGTTACAAATTTTCCCTCTTAAACTCCTGACGTCTTCGTTAGATCCACGTCATGCGGTGCTCCAGTATGACATGGCCTGG
Organism: Betula pendula; assembly: GCA_900184695.1. Taxonomy (NCBI): domain Eukaryota; kingdom Viridiplantae; phylum Streptophyta; class Magnoliopsida; order Fagales; family Betulaceae; genus Betula; species Betula pendula. Next base: position 26,579 of record FXXK01000142.1, on the reverse strand, counting down.
CGTTACTAGGTGGCCCCGATACCATTGTAACGACCCATTAAAAAGTGCTAGCCACATCTGCGGTATCCCCGAAGAGGACTAGTCCCGTTGACAATAATGTAAATCATCCAATTTTGCACTCGAATACCCTACCGAAGTAAGAACATAATTCGATATGAGTATTTAAACAAACAAGAGGTAATACTGCATAAACGTCCCCATTATTAGTAAGGGCTTATTATGAGTTATATGTACAGTATTGAAAGAATCTCTTATAGCCAATTTTCACTCAACTTCATGCTTATACCGCCGAAGGACAGGGCCACCATGACGTTTAGACATGAGATTGAATGTTATTCACTATAAGATTAAAAATAACAATCAACAAACAATATATAGGTTGATTTTACAAGTTTCTTAAACAAGCTCCGTTTGCTTCCATATTTTAGTCTTTGGAGCACTTTTGGATCCTTAAACTAAACCAATAACAAACATACATCAAACATATATTAGATACATCAAATATATGTTAGATATATCAAAAATCAGCAAGAAAGATTAACAAAACAGATTAGCATCAAAAACCCACAAAATACCCTATAGAGGCCAAATGGGTGTAGGATGAGTTTCTAGTGTTTTCTCATGATTTCAAAGCCCAAAGATCAATGGAAGCATGATACAAAATAGTTTTAGAACCCTCCTAAGTGATCATACACAGCCCATGCAAACAGGTTGTGAAAAACCACAAAATTCCCCAACACCCCTTTATTGAGCCGGTTTTGAAGCTAGTTGAGGAGGATGAAGCTTTCATACCTCAAATGGACTCTAAAATTGGTTCTAAAGGTTAGGTTAGCTGCTGGACACCTCAAGCAAGGTTGGGTATAAGTTCTAGACAGTTTGGAGAAGAACTCCTCAAAAACCCCTAGGTGCCGTGAGAGTGTGTGAGTGAGAGGAAGGAGAGATTTTTCTGTTTTGGGTGCAAGGGCTGAGTGATTTCGGTGCTGGGTGCTCATCTCACATTTATAGGAGAAGTCAATGCTTCTAGATAGCCATCACACACGTCCAAACCAGCCAAGATTCAATGGAAAATTATCCTTTCATGCAAGTCACAAAAAATCTTCCAAAAGTCAAGATCTCTTTATGACTTTTTGGCTTTTTGTGCTTTCTTTTCAGCAACCTCTCCCACTGCCAAGTGTCAATACCCTAGGCTTCCAAATCAATGATGAGCCGGCCCTACCCAGTGAATTTAGCAGTTTAAAGCTAAATTCGATAGTTGGAGGTTTTAAGGCTCGGGTTATAGGCCAAAAGTCAACTATCTCGGAATTGAATTCTGATTTCATCAAACCGAAGTAAAAACCATTTATATACTAAATAGAGTCCATTTATGATATAAAATCAAAATGGAGAAACTCCATTTTAGAAATAAGGCCCGGATCAAAAGTGTCACGTAAGCGATGAATAGTCGTCTTTATGCTTAAAAGGTCAACGGATTGACTTTTTTTTTTTGAAAATCTACTATGTCGTAGAGGGTTTCGATACACGTATAACGGGCTTCAGTTTGAGTAAAACTGAGTTCGTTTGACCTAGTTTTGATACTTACAAGATTGGTCGGTAGAAGACGATAATTTTCTAAAGAGATTCTAAAGGGTTTTGACTAGAAATCTCTTAAACTTCATGAACGTCTCTAAAACCATTATCATAGTTAAATGATAATGTTTCCACAACATATATCATTTAGTTTAATAATATGCTTAAGAGATTAGAATTCCTCGAGCGTCACAGGCCATGTGGCTTCTAAGCTCTAAGCTTTTAACGAGCATGTCGTCCACATACGTTTCTACATTCTGTTTGATATGCTTTTTGAACATCGCATTCACCAGCCTTTGATTAGTAGGCCCCGCGTTCTTCAGCCTGAAGGGCATCACTTTGTAACAATAAAGGCTTCTATTGGTGATGAAGGCTGATCCCACTCATTCATTCGGATCTGGTTGTAGCCCGAGAAGGCATCCATGAAACTCAAAAACTTGTGGCCAGTCGTGGAGTCTACTAGGAGGTCTATTCGAGGTAGCGGAAAGCTGTCTTTCGGGCATGCCTTGTTTAGATCCATGAAATTCACACACATCTTTCACTTGACGTTTGACTTTTTGACCATCATGTTGTACAAATATCTACCTAAATAAATAGACAAATAAATGCACGTTTTACTCGCAAGTGCACAAGATCAAAATGATAGTATAGACGGCAAATACGAGATCATTCCCATAAGGATTGGTAAACTATGTTTAAAAAGATATTGTGAATGAAACGAGACAAAATATTGAATTGAAATAATAAGATAAAAGGGTAGGACATCGATATCCACCGCTAATCAAACTCAATTAAGATCAAAATATGCACAATGCTATAATCATGTCAAGATTCTCAATGTTTGCCAGCCTAAGGGCATGGGTGTATACTTCCAAAGCTATTGATCTCCCTAAACAATGAGATTAGGCATGCATGTATACTCTAACTCTTTTATTTCTTGAGGGATTTAGCATGGGTGTATACTAAGTTGTTCCTCAAGAAAGCATAAATCTATGGAGATCGACAAACACACAAAGACCTAGAACATGGTGTATATTTAGGTCTTTCATGTTGATTATCCCAAGAACCCGCAATTGGTTCTCTTGTCACTCTACTAGGCCAAGGACTCAGTCAGCCAAATTGACCTAGATAACAATCTACACATGTTATATGCATAAGATGATCAAACCCATACATAACCCATATGAAGAACGAAAAAAAAAAATCGAAATAAATCAATTAAGCATCAAAACATAAATTATAGCAAGACAAATTGAAACCTTAAAGAGACATGATTAGAGCTTCAATCGAGCTCTAACTAAAGTATTAGTTATACATAATTCGGATGAAAATCATCCTCATAAGAAAATAACAAAGAAAAACTGAAAAGTAAAGAAAAACTAAGAAAAACCATTCTTTGAAGCATTTGATTCTTCTCCTCAAGCTTGTGTCCTTGTTTTGGAGGACTTATGGGAGTATTTATAAAGTTTAGGAACAATTCTAATCAATTTCGTACACCCTAGGAAGTCCAATATCGAGTTGGGGTCGGATTACCCTCTTTCCATATCAGTTCTGCCGACTTTAGAGTTTTCCAGCGCACGATGGGGATCGAGCACAGCTTGCATTCGATCGCCATTTTGGGCACTCGAGCGCACCTTGGATGCAAAAATTTTAGCTTAATGATTTGTTCCTCTTTGAGTCCTCTTTCCAACGCACTTGACCTTGCCTTAATCTGAGTTTTGAGCTAAAAGTTATGGCCAAAATAGTGCACAAAGGTCAAATACTCAGCAGTTTTGCATAATTCATGTGTTTTAAGTCCGAGTTGATAGAATTGACTTATTTTCTTCTAAAACCTACAAAATAAGAGAAAACACAAAAACAACACAAAACATCATATTATAATAAAACTAAAAGATTAACATATGTGAATTAAGGGGCTTGAATGTGTAACATTTAGCACTTATCACACCTCCAAACTTACATATTGCTAGTCTTTTAGCAATACAAAACTGAAAATAAATGACAACTACTCTACCTCCTCTGTCGTGGGCAACATGATTGTATTTAGCGCATGCAACAAGCCTTTTAAACCCCTAGGCATCCCTAGTAGGACGAGTGAAGTCTCGTGAGGGTTTAATAGGAATGATACCCACAAACATTATGTACAATTCATGTTATCTCCAAGACTAAAGTATCACAAATAATCATGATTCTCATTCATTAGCAAGCTTAAAAGGATAAATTGCATCTTCAAAATGAATTTGAATTTCAAAGTCTAACCACTCACAAATGACAAGTTGAGATTTCATAAGTTCAATTCAGTGTAAAGTGAACCAACACATAATCATGAGGCTTCAAATTAATTCTAATGTGCAATGACTCAATATCTCAAAGTTGATTGGGGTCTTCATCGGATTGAATAACCATGACATAGCAATAAAAGTCTTTTTTTTTTTTTGGTCAGGTTGTACAATGTTCAGTTTTTTGAAGCTTTCTAATTGATCCTTGTAACGAGTGTTAGGCCAATGCTCCCAAACCAGATGGCTTTAGGGCACTAGGTGTAGAGACACCCTTAAGACTTACTAACTCGAGTAAAAAAGGCTATAAAAATAAACCATCACAATTCTCTTAAGCTTTCTAATTGACCATTGTAACGAGTGTTAGGCCAATGCTCCTAAACCAGATGACTTTAGGGTACTAGGTGTAGAGACACCTTTAAGACTTATTACTTGGTAAAAAAGGCTACAGAATTGAGCTTAGCATGACTATTTTAATTATTATTTTACTATATATATATATACTATTATATTTATATGCCAATGTATCCAATCCAACAAGTTAGCCCAGCTTCATTCAAGATGTTGCAAACAATTTTACACAATCAAAGTTCACCATGGCAATACCATCCAAACTATGTGCTACATGTGCTCCGTGGGCAATTTGAATTGAAACAAGTGATGCCTCAGATGCCAAAGGTAAGTAACAAGACCAGAATCTTTAATCATGATGAATCATGTGTTCAACATTCTAAGCTCGCCAATGAAATTCAATCACCAGTTTCAAATCAACCAAATTCTTAAGAATAACAAGAATATGCAATTTTTTTTTTTTTTTGAAAAAAAAAATATGGACAAAGTGTGTGTGTGTCTCCCATACCTCCAAACTTGAATTACATATTGTCCTCAATGTGTAGAGAAAATTGAAAGATTATACTAGGGAGATGAGAAAACTGATTGGATTAGGTATGGCTCATAGCATACTTCCAAACTTGAATGTAAGCACACTTTTCCTGAAAATTACTAAAACAAAATAGAGGAAAACTACAACTATGAAAACAAAATAGAAATTAAAAAAATAAGTAGAAAATAAAACAAAGATTAAAAACAAACAAAAATTTAAAGGATATGGCTTTTTTAGTGCATGAAGTAGCTTCAGTACTACTCATTTTTTCTTGGGTTACCTCCCAAGTAGTGCTAAGTTTATTGTCTTCAGCCAGACTGTGTGACTCTCAAGTAATATGCTGGACAGATTGGAGGGTCACATCTTCATCTCTAAACTGAATGCCCAGCTCCATATAAGGCTTCACCCGGTGTCCATGCACCTTGAAAGTTTGATTCTTTTCTTTGCAAAAGGCCTCCACAACTCCATGAGGATAAACTTTTGTGACATCATAAGAACCATACCACCGAGACTTGAGCTTATTTGGAAAGAGTCTTAATTCTGAATTGTATATCAACACATTCTGTCTCACATAAAACTCCTTCTTGCCAAGCTACTTATCAGGATATGTCTTGGTTCTTTTCTTGCGCAACTCATCATTTTCATATCCACCATGCTTCAACTGCAAATCTGGTGCCCTACCAATAGAAGGATCAAGAGTAATGTTAGTAGGCACAAGAGTTTTAAAGGAAAGTTAGTACCTTTTTAGATGAGGTGCAGAAGCCTTAAGGGAGTGTGTAGCATCAATGATGTCGATAATACGTTCATGTTCCGACTAAAATTCTTGCTTTGTGAGGCTATGAGTCATGGCAACCTCTAAGGGATCAATGCTATGTACTTGCAAAATTGCTTTAGTAGTATTTTGTACCACACCAATATTAAAACACTCATGATTATCTTGTGGTAACTGCATTGCATCAAACACTTTGAGCTCGATCTTTTCTCTTTTTACTTTCATGCTTATAATACCCTTTTTGACACATATGTTAGTATCAACAGTGCTCATAAAGGATCTCCCTAAAATAATGGGTAAGGATGATGGCATGGGTGATTCTTCCATATCCAAGACAACAAAATCAATAGGCACAATAAATTTATCTACCTTGACCAAGACATTTTCTAAAATACCTTTCGGTCGCTTAATGCTTCTGTTGGCCAATTGCAATGTAATTGAGGTTGGTTGAAGTTTTCCCAAACTCAATTTCTGATAAACTTCATAAGGTAGCAAATTGATATCTGTCCCCAAGTCTAACAAAGCACGGTCAAAGATTTTGTCACCAATCCTGCATGGGATAGTAAAACTACTTGGATCTTTCAGCTAGGTGGTAACTTGCTTAACAACACCGCACTTACCTCCTCAGTTAATGCAACTTGCTCATGTTCCTTAAACTTTCTCTTGTTAGTACAAAAATCCTTTAAGAACTTAGTATAAGATGAAATCTGTTTAATTGCATCAAATAAAGGAATATTGATTTCAACTTTCTTTAAACCTTCAAAAACATCTAGCAATTGTTTTTCTTTCTTGGGCTTCACTAACCTTTGAGGGAAGGGTAGCAATGTCACATACTCCCTCTCAATTACCTTTGTGAAAGTTGTGACTTTTGTTGGAGTTGCTTCTACTTCCTTTTCTGTTCCCACCTTGGTATCAATGACCTTACCATTTTTGAGAGATGTCACAACATTGACTTGCTCATGTCCTCTTGGATTGGGTATTGTTTGGGATGAAAATTCGCCCTTCTTTCTCTCACTCATCTCCTTGGCCATCTACCCCACTTGTGTTTCCAATCTCTGAATGGCCTGGCTAGTTGTTGCTTCCAATTTGAATAGACAGACTAGTCTGAGCATTAGTCTGTTGCTGTGCGGTTATGAACTGGAGTATGGCCCCTTCAAGATCATTCTTTTTCTACTCCAGATTGGGTTGCATCACTTGTGGTGGAGCCTGATAATTATTCCCCTGTTGAAAATTCCATTGCTGCCCTTGTGGATTCTGCACATTTTGATTGTTACTCCATGAAAAATTGGAGTGGTTTCGCCACCCTGCATTGTATGTGTTGGAGAATGGGTTGTTCTTTGGAGGATAATTATTCTGACCCATATAACTTGCTTGCTCCTTATCTGTGAATGAAGACATCGGACAAGTCTCAGTGGTATGGTCCTTATGGGAACATATGGTACATACCTCAACTTGTGCAATCTGCTGAATGGGAGAGATGTTCTGAGAAGTCATGGTCGCCATTTGATTCTGAACTCCATTGTTAATATTGACTTCGTACACGCCCTTTCCTTTGAGTCCTTGCCTCCCTCGGGATGAGAATTGTTTAGAGTTCTCGCTCAAAGTCTCAAAGAGTTCTATAGCTTATTCACTACTTTTCTCCATTAGCACGCCTCCACACGCTAACTCTACAAGACTTTTGTTAGGATTATCTAAACCCTTAAAGAATGCTTGTACCTGATCTTCTTGAGATAAATTGTGATAGGGGCATTTGAGAAGTAGCTCATTAAAGTGCTCCCATGCTTCAAAGAATAGGTCTCCATCTTTTTGTTGGAAGGTTTGAATCTCCCTCCTCAATTGTCTAGTCCTTTGGGCTGGGAAGAACTTCTTCAAGAACTTTGTGGTCAACTCCTCCCATGTGTGAATAGAACTTGCAGCAAAAAAATTCAACCAAAGCTTAGCGTTATCTTTCAAGGAAAAAGGAAAGAGAATTAACCTGATTTCTTCTGCATTTAAGCCATGGATGTTCAGCGTTTTGCAAAGATCAAAGAAGTCCCGAATGTGTAGATAAGGATCCTCCATAGTTGTGCCTCTATAGTGTGGAACCATATTGAGTAGGTGAGGCGACAAATTAACATTGCTCTGCACATTCGGTTGGAAAGCAATGCAAGAAGGTTTATTAAGATTCTGTGGAATGAAGGAACTCTTCATCGGCTTTTCCTTGGGCTGATTTTCTACACGTGCTTCTGCCATCTCTTCTTCAACTTTGAATTCTACTTTTGTTTCGGAGTTGTCTCTTTGCTCTTGAGGTTGATGAATGGTGCGTTCAATCTCTAGATTGTATGGAATAATGGCTAAATTCTGAGATCGACGTCCGTACATGGGCAAAAATCAGATACTGCAGTGGACAACAGCTTCAGTGCTACTGTTTGGAAGAGGGCGCTCGAGCGCAGGGAGTGGGCGCTCGATCGTAGTTGTCTGAAGTGGCGCTCGATCGCTAAGATTGGGTGCTCGATCGCAGATGTGGATCGATCCCCTGTCTGTGGCACTCAATCTCCCTACAATAGAACAAAACTAAATTCTGCAGAAACTTCAAAAAAACATATTAGAATTTTTTTTTTAATGTAATTAAAAATAAATAAAATAATAGGACAAACATTAAAAACACAATTTCACGCAATCCCCGGTAATGACGCCAAAAACTTGTTGTACAAATATCCACCTAAATAAATAGGCGAATAAATGCACGTTTTACTCGCAAGTGCACAAGATCAAAACGATAGTATAAACGGTAAATACGAGATCATTCCCACGAGGATTGGTAAACTATGTTTAAAAATAAATTCCTAAAAAGATATTGTGAATGAAACGAGACAAAATATTGAATTGAAATAATAAGATAAAAGGGTAGGGCATTGATATCCACCGTTAATCATACTCAATTAAGATCACAATATGCACAATGCTACAATCATGTCAAGATTCTCAATGTTTGCCAGCCTAAGAGCATGGGTGTATACTCCAAAAGCTATTGATCTTCCTAAACAACGAGATTAGGTATGGGTGTATACTCTAACTCTTTTCTTTCTTGAGGGATTTAGCATGGGTGTATACTAAGTTGTTCCTCAAGAAAGCATAAATCTATGGAGATCGACAAACACACTAAGACCTAGAACATGATGTATATTTAGGTCTTTCATGTTGATTATCCCAAGAACCCGCAATTGGTTCTCTTGTCACTCTACTAGGCCAAGGATTCGATCATCTAAATTGAACTAAATAACAATCTACACATGTTATATGCATAAGATGATCAAACCCATACATAACCCATATGAAGAACGAAAAAAAAATCCGAGATAAATCAATTAAGCATCAAATATGAATTGTAGCAAGACAAATTAAAACCTTAAAGAGACATGATTAGGGCTTCAATCGAGCCCTAACTAAAGTGTTAGCTACATATAATTCGAATGAAAATCATTCTCATAAGAAAATAACAAGAAAAACTGAAAGTAAAGGAAACTAAGAAAAACTCTTCTTTGAAGCCTTTGATTCTTCTCCTCAAGCTTGTATCCTTGTTTTGGAGGACTTAGGGGAGTATTTATAGAGTTTATGAACAATCCTAATCAATTTCGTGCACCCTAGGAAGTCCAAGATCGAGTTNACCCATACATAACCCATATGAAGAACGAAAAAAAAATCCGAGATAAATCAATTAAGCATCAAATATGAATTGTAGCAAGACAAATTAAAACCTTAAAGAGACATGATTAGGGCTTCAATCGAGCCCTAACTAAAGTGTTAGCTACATATAATTCGAATGAAAATCATTCTCATAAGAAAATAACAAAGAAAAACTGAAAAGTAAAGGAAAACTAAGAAAAACTCTTCTTTGAAGCCTTTGATTCTTCTCCTCAAGCTTGTATCCTTGTTTTGGAGGACTTAGGGGAGTATTTATAGAGTTTATGAACAATCCTAATCAATTTCGTGCACCCTAGGAAGTCCAAGATCGAGTTGGGGTCGGATTACCTTCTTTCCATATCAGTTCTGCCGACTTCAGAGTTTTCCAGCGCACGATGGGAATCGAGCACCAGAAATTGGGGATTGAGCGCAGCTGGCGCTCGATCGCCATTTTGGGCGCTCGAGTGCACCTTGAATGCAAAAATTTTGGCTTAATGATTTGTTCCTCTTTGAGTCCTCTTTCCAACGCACTTGACCTTGCCTTGATCCGAGTTTTGTTAAAAGTTATGGCCAAAATAGTGAACAAAGGTCAAATACTCAGCAACTTTGCATAATTCATGTGTTTTAAGTCCGAGTTGATAGAATTGACTTATTTTCTTCCAAAACCTACAAAATAAGGAAAAACACAAAAACAACACAAAACATCATATTATAATAAAACTAAAAGATTAACATATGTGAATTAAGGAGCTTGAATGTGTAACATTCAGCACTTATCACATCACCACTTTAGCCAGTCAATCGGGGTAGTGCACCTCTCAGATGAAGCCTGCCTATAGAAGTTTTTCTATTTCCTTAGCGATCGCATTGTTCCTTTCTGGGGAAAAACTTCCTTTCTTTTGCTCGATGGGTTTCACGGCGATATCCACATTGAGCTGATGAGATAGGATTGTTGGATCTATGCCCGGCATGTCTTCATGCGACCATGCAAATACATCCCGATTTCTCCGAAGGAAGAGAACTAATTCCTCTCAAACCTCTTTCAGCAATTGAGACCCTATTCTCAGCACACGATCAAAGCCCTCGACCACCACTTCGGTTAACTCTTTGACCCGTTCTCCCTACCGCAACATTCGCTCATCCAGGACTTCGATCGCCACCGTCAAGGCCTCTAGCAGTCTTGGTTCTTTGACCATTGCATTGTAGCAGAGGCAGGCCGCTCCCTGGTCTCCTCGCATGATCCCTGCCCCATGCTTTGTTGGAAACTTCATCATTAGGTGGACTGTGGATGAGACAGCCTTCAATTCGTGTGAATTGTTATGGATGCTTAGATATGGTTTTACATTGTTCAAATGCTTTATTTTGGATTCATCTGCAAGCTTCTTGGTTCTAGGCAGGTACCATTTGAACCTTTGGGGAGGCCCAAAAGGCTGGTGTGTCTCAGCGTTCATTTTTTTAGTAATCAATGAAAGACTGTATTTTGTAGCTTGTTTATATTATGCCTATTGTGGGATTCACTTGTAGGAGCTGTCGGCCAAGAGAACTGTTAAACCGATTTTATGCTTCGGATGAAGCAAGGCAAAGATGCAATTGAGAGAGCAAAACAAGTTCAATAGTGTTTGGGATCTAGCTTCCCCACTTTTCTGAAGCCCATGCTGCAGTCACATGTCACGGGAGGATTTTGGCTGGTATGTTAATGACTTGCACAAACAAATTAGATGATATTCTGAACCAAGACTGTTCTTTCAGTAATATGTAATAGGCGGGTTGAGTCACTGTTTGTTCTTAGAATTGTAAACAAAAATTGTTTATGGATTTGTCTCAAAAATATTGTTTGAACACAGCTAAACCTGAAATTTGGACATATAATTGAAAGGCCACAGACTTGCAATTGTTTCTTTCCCTTTTAAAAGGTTGGACATGATTGTTCATGTATCTAGTAAATCCATTGCAGCAGATTATGTGGCAGAGTCAGCATCTTCCAATGCAGTCAGCACCTTCCCTGGCAGCCAGTTCAGCAATTCTATATTCCACTCCACATCAGCAAAGTCCTCATTGCACAGGGAACTCATCAGAGTATTGATACAGCAGTTGCAATTCCATTATGCCTCTTGAAGTCTCACAAGTTTATCAAACCAGTAACTGATCATTTGGAAAACTCTGCGCAGAAGATTAAGGAGATACGAGCTTGTATCTCGAAGATCATTATCTAAAGCTCAAGACTTATCATAACTAGTATATAATCCACTCTTCGCGCGGGTGTGTTTTTTTATTGTATAAGTAAGAATTTTTGATATTGTTAGTGTGATGTCTATTACATTTCAATACAAATAAATCTTATATAATTTTGAATATTCGAAAAAAGCACATGAAGGAAAAAAAATATATATTTATGAATTAAAATATTTATATTGTGAGGAAATATATTGAGAAAATAATACACTCACAATATTAAGAGGTTAATGCTACAAAACAAAGTAGAGTATTGATAATTATATAGCACTTCAATTTATGAATTAAAATATCTATATATGACAACAAAATATATTGAGAAAATAGTACATGTACTTACAATATTAAGAGTTATTTCAAAAGTAAGCAAGAGTAATCACCTATATTCAATATTTATAAACATTAATTTAAGAGACCATTTACATAAGCAAAAACAATTACTTATATTCAATATTTACAAACATTAATGAGACACAGAAAATCAATTGTAAATTATTTCATTCAAGAACAAATACAAAATATTGAGAGATAAATGAAGAAGCAAAATATCATATATAAATAAGCAAAATATCAAATAATATGAGAGCTAGATATCAAATTTTTATTAATTCATGCAATACCTATATAGGCGATTATAAATAGTTAATGTATTATGTTTTTAAATTTTAAATTTTCTCTATTTAAAATTTTGGAGAGTAGTAAATCACCTACTCATTGCATTTTTAAAAAAATTATTTTAGCAATTAGGTGATTAGTTTATCAATTTTATAGAAATGTTTCGTTTAATAAGTTAAACATAGAAAACAATATATCATACAGAAAATAATTGTTTTTTTTTATTTTTTTATTTTTTTAAAAAAAGTAATCTATACGTATCAATTAATTCCAAAACACCCCAAAAAAAAAAAAAAAAAAAGTTTCTCAATCTTCTTTTAGTCAATGCCGGTCACCTTGGTGGGCCTTGCAACATACTCTCAATTTTGTGTAGTTTATCTTTTGTTTTTTAAGGAAAAAAAAAAAAAACCAAAAAGAAACAAACGGACCTTTCTCTACCTATAAAACCTCATACCAGATAATTTTATATCAATAATAGATGTTTTTATTTATCTTTTGTTTTTTTAGAAAAAAAAAAAAAAACCCCAAAAAGAACAAACAGACCTTTCTCTACCTATAAAAACTCACACATACGTCTGGTTACCAATATTAAAAGTAAAATGATCAAAATTTATTTACTGGCTCAAAATTGTCCTGACCACATGTTTTCCTTCGTTTTTTTTTTTCTATTTTTATAAGGACCACATGTTTTTCTGACTCAAGCCTTATCTCTTCTTTGCTGTTCTTTTCTTCTCATATATGAAATCAAACGCCAATTCCTCATCTCCCTTTGAGACAAATTTCTATGGAAAAGTCAAACTTTCTCTGCCTGAACTTTCTTTACGCGGTTCTCTCTCCCATCTCCGTCGTTTACTTTGTCACTTCCACCTTCTTCCACACAACAAAATGGCACAGTCTCTCTTCGTTTTTCTTATTCGGTTTAGTTCCATAGCTTTTTTTTCCGTATCAGTTGGGTTTTTTCTTTATGGAAAAATACAAAGTCATAAAAGGGAGAGATACAAATACATAATTTAAAAACAGAAATACGAACTAACCAACGAAACAAAGATGGGTGAAGACAAGTGCTTAGAATTGCGATGGAGATGAGAAATTTTATAGAGACGGGTGGAGATAGAGTCTGAGAGTGAGAGAATCAGAGGAGGTGGGAGAGAGAGTTAGAGAGGGGTTCGGAAAGACAGTCTCAGAGGGGTTAGAGTGGTTTAGACTTCAAAGGAGGTGAAAGAGAGAGTTAGAGATGGGTTCAGAAATTCAAATTAATTGTTAATCATCGGTTCAGTATGAACTGTACCAGTTCAGTTTTCAAAATAATGGGTTAAAAAATCGGGTTTTAGCTTAATAGATATGAGTTGGTGTCACATGTCGCAATTTTATATACTTCTATATGTAATTTGGTTATTATATATATATATATATATGAAAAATGATTATTGTTTTCTCTTATTGGATTATAATTGTACATTTGGAGAGTAGTCTTATCCGAATAGCAGTTACGTAATAGTTATCTTGTATTCTTGTATTCTGTAACTAGTTATCTTGCAATTGTAAGTCTATATATATAGACATGAATGAAACAAAAATATTCATCCCGCCGAAACTCAAGGATCATACTTTCTCTGGTTAAATTTGATTGTTCATATGGAAGATAGAATTGGATGTAATTTGATTCATCTAGTAAGGCTCTTTTGATTTAGGGATAGATTTCCATAAGAATACCTTCCAACTACCACAAGAATAAAGAAGAATACTTAAATGAAGTAGAGAAATATTTAAAGAATTTCACGTGTGGTGCTTTTGGGAAGTGGCTAGCTAAAATTGCAAAATGGGTTTTCTAGCTAAACTTTGCTAATTCACTTGGAATGCTAGAAATTCTATTACAGGGTTATAGCTTTCATACTCAGAAAGATATGAACTACCATCAATGGAATACCCCGTGCCTTTGGCCTCCTGTCATATGTAATGAAATTCTGATCAAAGATGAGGAGCTCTATCCAATCACGTAGCACGTCAGAAACTAAAACTATCGCAACAACATTTAAGGACTAAATTCTCATATAGAATGTTAACCCTATGAACCAATCAAAATGGTAGAGCCACCAAACAGCACAAGGACTGCTTACCCTGTCACCAGTGAAGAAGGTCCAAGAAGAAGTGGACGATGAAGCACCTAAATTATTTGTCTAATAGGACTTATCAGCAGTATTCTTATAAAAAGTTATTGTCTGTGCTTAACGTTTATACTACACAAATATAAACAAGAACACAATTTACAAAAGACAAAATTTTCCTCCAATGTGGGTTAGAGAAAATAAACTGATACGTGTCCAAATTGAATGTGAGAAACTGAGAATCACATGCTTGTGAAAACAAAAAATGCATGTGAGGATCATATGCTTTTCGAACACATGTCAGTTTAATAAATTGGAATTCCTCCTTCTCAGTTTAAAGAAAAACTTTGTCCATTTACAATACTGTGCATGCCACACACTGCATGTGATATAACCTAGAGAATGGTACCGTGATTCATGCCAGTGTGAATGTACATGTAGCAAGACCGATCAAAGAGCATATGAGCCTCCAGCAACTACAAAAAACATGCATCATGTAGCACTAACCTCGAAGGTATTTCCAATCAGAAACAGAGTGAACCAGAAAATCACTGCAACCTCAATTTCATGTCAAAATAATGGAAATACGATCTCAAATATCATTCCATTAATCGAGAAAAGAAAATATAGGCCCATTGCAACAAATGCTATCTTTTTTTCTTTTTCTTTTTTTTTTTTTTCAATTTCATTCAATGTGATAAAATTGAGTTCACCAATCAGAATATCTTTGTGATCTATCATCAGTCATGGACTGTACAAAGCCTAAACTAAAAAACAACACCCTAAATAAAGCATAAACATGTGGAAAAGAGCAATAAGAGTTTCTTCTCATCTGCCTTCAATACAAACCGTATATGCCCTGCAAGCAAATGCCTATCAACAGATGCAAACCAGCAGGACATCAATTCTTTCTTGTAAGACAGTATCATTGACTATGATAAATGTTCACAAAATGAGCTAAACACAAGGCAATTCATGTTAAGCACGAATCAGAAATATCACCAGACATTCTCTTTCTTCCCTACAGAATCATAATCAAGGTACCACCGCATGAACTTCTTGAGTCCCGTCTCCAAATTGGTGCTAGGCCTATACCCAAGCTCCCTGTGCGCCAAACTTTTTCTTCCCCGCAGAATAATAATCGAGGTACCACTGCACGAACTTCTTGAGCCCCGTCTCCAAATCAGTGCTAGGCCTATACCCGAGCTCCCTGTGCGCCAAACTTATGAACATACCATCAATGGAATACCCCATGCATTTGGCCTCCTGTCATATGAACTGAGATTCTGATCAAAGATGAGGAGCTCTATCCAATCAAGTAGCACGTCAGAAACTAAAACCACCACAACAACATTTAGGGACTAAATTATCATATAGAATGTTAACCCTATGAGCCGATCAAAATGGTAGAGCCACCAAACAGCACAAGGACTGCTTACCCTGTCACCAATGAAGAAGTTCCAAGAAGAAGGGGACCATGAAGCACCTAAATTATTTGTCTAATAGAACTTATCAGCAGTATTCTTATAAAAAGTTCTCTTCTGTGCTTAACGTTCATACTACACAAATATACACAAGAACACAATTTACAATGAACAAAGTTTTACTCCAAAGTTGGTTGGAGAAAATGAGACTGACACGTGTCCAAATTGCTTCTCACATGCTCTATTAAATGTATGTAAGAACTAAAAATGTATGTGAAGATCACATGCTTTTTTAACACATGTCAGTTTAATAAATTGGAATTCCTCAATTTCATGTCAAAATAATGGAAACACGATCTCAAATATCATACCATAATAGATAAAAGAATATAAAGGCCCATTGCAACAAATGCTATTTTTTTTTATTACTTCAATTTTATTCAAGATGATAAAATTGAGTCCACCAATCGGAATATCTTTGTGATCTATCATCAGTCATGGACTGTACAAAGCCTAAACTAAAAAACAACACCCTAAATAAAGTAAAAACAAGTGGAAAAGAGCAATATGAGTTTCTTCCCATCTTCCCTCGATAAAAACCGGATATACCCTGCAAGCAAATGCCTATCAACAGATGCAAAACCAGCAGGACATCAATTCTTTCTTGTAAGACAGTATCACCGACTATGATAAGTACCCACAAAATGAGTGAAACACAAGGCAATTCATGTCAAGCACGATTCAGAAATATCACCAGGCACTCTTTTTCTTCCCCACAGAATAATAGTCGAGGTACCACCGCACGAACTTCTTGAGCCCCGTCTCCAAATCGGTGGTAGGCCTATACCCGAGCTCCCTGTGCGCCAAACTTATATTGGCGTGTGTAAACTTCACATCCCCATTTCTAGGCATTGGCAACACCTGCCTCTTAGCCCTCACCTTCAGAAGCTTCTCCAATATGCTTACAAGCTCGCTTACAGGCACCGGTGCCGTATTCCCCAAGTTGAAGATCCTCAATTGCGCCGGACCCTTCTTCTTCCCACCACTCCCAGTACTCTTCTTCGCCGTGTCCAACGCCCCCAAGCACCCCTTCACAATGTCATCAATGTACGTGAAATCCCTCGCCACCGCCCCATGATTAGCTGCCTCGAATATCTTAATTGGCTTCCCCCTAAGAATATCCTTCGTGAAGAAGAAATACGCCATGTCCGGCCGACCCCACGGCCCGTACACCGTGAAAAACCGCAACCCAGTAATCGAAAGCCCATATATATGATTATAGGTGTGCGCAATTTCCTCACCGGCCTTCTTCGTTGCCGCGTACAGGCTCGCCGGTTGGTCAGTCCGGTCCTTTTCCGAAAAGGGTACCTTGGAATTCAACCCGTAGACCGAACTCGAAGATGCCCACACGATCGATGGCTGCGGATTAGCAGACTTGCAGACTTCCAAGAGGTTCACTAACCCAGCGATGTTGCTGTGAACGTAGGAGCCAGGATTCTGCATCGCGTAGCGCACGCCGGCCTGCGCCGCCAGGTGCATGACGTGGGTGAACGCCACGACGTCGAAGAGCTTCTGGAGGAGCGACGCGTCGTTGATGTCGCCCTCCACGACGAAAACCCCAGCGCGGTCCAGGACCCGCTGGCGTGCGCGCTTGAGGTTCGGGTCGTAGTAGTGGTTGAAGCTGTCAACGCCGAGCACGCCGTCGCCGCGCCGCTTGAGCGCCACGGAGACATGGGTCCCGACGAAACCAGCCGCCCCGGTGACGAGAACGGTCAGACCGGAATCCGAGCGCCTGCGGGCCGAGCGGCTCACGCGTCGCTCCCAGTCGCGGCCGCCCCAGGAGTCGGAGCCGAGGGCTCTGCGCGACGATGAGGGTGGACCCGCGAAAGGAGTAGAGAAGAGATAGAATAAGAGAGTGAAGGCTGCGAAGAAGGAGGACCAGAGGACGAGTTTGGATTGGGATCGGAGGCGGTTAATGTACGGTGCGGATTTGTCCGGTTTGTACTTTCCGGGGGTGGAGGGGAGATTGTCAAGGTGGGAGATTGTGGTCAACATTGTGCCCCTCAAAGAGGCGATTAGCGTGCTAGGGTTTTGGGAATAAATTTCTGGAGTTGTGACTTGTGGGTGTTTGGTAAGAGAGAAAATGAAGGGGGGTTGGGCTGTTGCGGGCGATGATCAGAAATGGGGGTATGATTTATAAGGATAGGTTGTAAATTAAATTAGGGGAAAAGAAAATACCAAAATGATGAGGAAGGGAGAGGGGGATATCCCGGGTATTCTGTTAATTGGCTTGGAGGGTTTTGGCTTTTGGGTTACCTGTTTCTCCAAATTTGAATAATGATTTTTTTTTTTTTTTTTTGGTGGGGTGGGGGGCCTTTAGTGAATTTTTATAATTTGTAAGTCTCTATGGGATCAAATTGATAAATGTCCTTTCTTTTAGTAGTAAAAGACTTGTTAAATAGTTGGCATTTGAAGTATAGGTTATTGTAACGCACCAAGAAAGTTAATTAACTTTTTGGTTCGTCTTTCAGCTTTAAGTCATTTGAAATAAGACTAAAGGATATTCGTACTATCTTACAAAGAGAGCCTTTAAAGTTTAGCTTGGGATTACTAAAACTCACTTAAAATTATATCAATTAATTTGACTAACCTTGAGTATTTCTGATAAGGTATTCAAATCAGATAACTAGTAGCTAACTAAATCTACTACTCATCACTAATTATCAACGTAAATAGCAGAAATATGAATAGTTGATCTTAATTTATTAACAATAAATTTTTGATAACAAATTTATTATCAATAATAGACAAAGTTATCAAACTGACACAACTAATGAATATGTTAATCAAACCTAAAAATACAGTCATTCATTTGGCGTATTCATCACAACAAATTGCCTAACAATAACCTAGAATCCTGCTAATTGTGAAATATCGGGGGTGTTTCACAGGTAAAAAAAGTGACGTGGTAAGTCCATTGACTTAGTAAGTAAAAACGTTATGAAACTAGTTTATGAAATGAGCCTTAAGCACAATTATAAAATCTTACCCGTAAAGATAGACTTTTTGCAAATGATGTGCGCTATCCCTATCATTATGTTGTTGTAAAATATTGATTTATTTGAATAGAATTGACATAATCCTAGCAATCAAGCACTTGGGTTTTAATGCATGAAATATGCTATGCATATAATATAGATCAGGTCATGTGCTAACAATATAATTTGCCCGAGACATCAAACCCCTTTCAGTAAGGTTTGTGCGTTCTTATAAGAACATCTGGTACAATACTGATGCTCTAGATATTGCACAAATACACCGTCTTATACTTACAGTCGGACCAAGTTCGACCGACATCAAGTGGCCCATACTACTAGTAAAGCCATAACCGTGATCTTATTCAAATAATGGTCCACTTGTCACACAAAACCACCTCTGGATTCAAGGCCCATCATAATAATAATTCATTTTTTTACCATAAAGTTAACCTATATAAGTAGCTAATAGCCGTTTTTTCATACAAGACGGCGTACTATATCATATGATGTAAGTATTGTTCATTTATTCCCAAATATGAATATAAGCATTTAATCACGTTGTAAAAATTATAAGTTCATAACATAAAAGAGAACGTGCTCAGTCCGCTAACATACAACACTCTAAACATGTGCAATTTCATTCTTAGTTATTCACTTATCTCGAATGCTCATGCTTAATACAGAATAACAGTCATGAGCTTATTATTATACAAGTTAACCTTATGGTCAAAGAGCTTTTTTTTTTTTTTTTTTTTTTTTTTTATGTTTGGCCTTAGATCCAATAGTTGTTTTGTAACCAGCGCACCATGTATGGATGGGGTCATGGTTATCGTTTTAGTAGTAGCGTGGGCCACCCAAAGTTGGACTCGGCTAGGCTGCTAGTATAAGATAATATGTTATGCAATATCCAATGCACTAGTGTTGTATCATAAGTTCTTTCACAAACACGCAAAGACGAGCAAAAAGGGATCAACGGCCTAAGTAGACTATATGGAGTTAAACTACGACATGATTCTATTATTACAACATATATTATATCTATATTGCATCAATGATGATATTGCCAAATTTTGAGCTGTAATGTTTATAATACTGCATATGATTTATAAACATCTAAGTTCACCATATATGATACCATGTACGTCATGTGTGGTTTACATGTACTCACTAGTTAACTAATTTCATAAATACGTGGTATTTATATTTTCCATGTAAATGTGTGGTTTACATGTACTTACACTTTTATATTTTCCACCTGTAAAATACGTAGTATTTCATAAATAGTTTAGTTGATGGTGGGACCTTCAAGGAGTTTTATCCGGTTGAAGGACATTCTTATGATCATTTTTGAGGAGCTGGATCCTGTATAGTTGATCGACATGTGGAGTGGCGGAGGAGATACCCGTTGCGATATGATTAAGATTATGTACATGCTTTATCTTCTGAAGACTATGTCTTGAGTTGATGTTTATGACTTTTAGATTTGGTTTGTAATCTTGTTAAATATTTGGTGGATGCTCTTTGATCATACTTTTAAAGTTTCTGCTATCTATGTTATGATGTTTTAATTTCGTTATGGTTATTTAATGATTGTGGGATTAAATTAGTACCTATTTTTGTATGTAAGTAAAAAGTCTTTTACTGTAGACTCTCTTAGGAGAGTGTGAAATCCCTGAGTTTTATTCCTAGTAGGTTAAGGCTAGGAGATGAACCATGAAGTTAATTACCAGTTAACTAATTTCATCTAAACATTACAATAATTGATGCAAATTCTCATGCAATAGCTCATCCACAAGTCAAAGCTAGCAAAGATCAAGGAATCAGCAAAGATAACACTAGATTAACAAGAAGATAATGTTTGTTTTGTATTTGATTTCTTAGTAATAGATACAGTCATGTATAGTGATAAGGTTGTTTGTAAACACACTATAAATACAAATTGGTACCCATTGTTCAAATGGGCAGTTAATTACAAACACACATTTATTTTATTTTCATTAGATGGTATCAGAGCCAATATAGACAAACACTTAACCTCTATGTCTTCCCTTATCTCCTCTACTTCCCCAGGCTCTTCTTCTTTTGTAAAGCTTGCTCGTGGCAATTTTTTATTCTGACATACACAACTTGTTCCCTACCTTGAGGGACATGAACTTTATGGCTTTGTTACTGGTGACTCCAAATGCCAGTCTTAATTTATTTCAACTCCAACTACTGAAACCACTCCATTTGTTCAAGCTGCCAATCCTGCTTACACAACATGATACAAGCAAGACAAATCATTCTTAAAGCTATCATCTCGACTCTCGGAGAAGGTGTCTTATCTCATGTTGTGAATCTGCAAAAATCTCATGAGGCGTGGATTTTACTTGAGAAGATGTTTGCTTCTGAATCCAAAGCTCGCATCATGCAAACCTACTACCATTTAGCAATAATGAAGAAAGACAGCCTCTCGATAGCTAATTATTTTTAAAAGGCTCAAAATATGTCTCATATTTTAGCTGCTATTGGAGAACCATTAAAGGACTCATAGTTAATCTCTTAAGTCTTGGTAGGACTCACAGCAGAATATGACTCCTTGGTAACTTCTATTACTACTTGTATTGATCATCTCTTGTTGAAAGACTTGTATGGTCATCTGTTGACTTTTGAAAAAAGGCTGGAGCAACATCATGATGTGCAAAACTTGGCAATCTCGTCTATAAATATAGCTCAGCGCAACACCAACTTTAATGGTAAACAACATAAATAATTCCCCAACTCACCTGGATATTCTAGCAACTTCCCCATTCACATCTCATAATAGCTCACAAAACCACCCCACTTGTTAGGTGTGCCTTAAGCAAGGCCACATGGCTGCCAAATGTTATCGTATATTTGATCATTTCTACTCCGGTGTGCCTTCCTTACTGTTAGCTTTTCTCATCGTACCCAACACATCACTTGATATGAACTAGTATCCCGACATGGGCTCTACCAATCATTTGACCAATGATCTTTCCAATATGAATCTCCAAGGTGAGGAGTATACAAGAAATGAGCATATTCATGTAGGAAACGGCCAAGGTCTGTACATTCTCCATATTGGTTTAGCATCTTTACCTATATTTCAAAAAATATTTTCATTAAAATCTTTACTCCATGTTCCTGCTATTCAAAATAATTTAATTTATGTCAATTAATTCACTTGTGATAATAATGTATTCATTGAGTTTCATCATTTTGATTTTCGAGTGAAGGAGCTTCGCATAAGGAATTTGCTACTGCAAGGCTCAAGTAGAGATGGTCTATATCATTGGCCTTCCGGTTTGTCCACTTCTCACTTTCTCACTGCTTTCATAGGTGAGTGTATCTTCATGGATACATGACATCTTCGGCTTAGTCATCCTGCACTTCGCATTGTTAAAAATGTTTAATCGAACCATCGTCTTCCATCTTTGTCAAATAAGAATTCTCAAGTGTGTCCCGCTTGTCAACAAGAAAAAATGCACAGTCTTCATTTTGGTTCATCGCCTTCAGTTTCATCTTCTATCTTAGATTTATTGTTCTTTGATGTATGGGGCCTTGCTCCACTCATTTCAATGAATAATATACATTACTATTTAAGCATTATTGATTACTACAATCGTTATAGCTGGTGTTTTTTCCTTGACATCAAACTCTGATGCTTTTTTTCCAGTGTTTCTTAAGTTTCAAAAATTGGTGAAAAAATTCTTTACTCTTCCCATTAAATCAATTCAAACTGATGTGGAGGGGAATTTATTCCATTATAAAAACACCGTAGGCAATTTGATATTTTTTACCATCAAACATGTCCTCACACTTACCATCAAAATGGTAGCGTGGAAAGGAAACATCACCACATTGTTGACATTAAACTATCCCTTCTTGCCCATTCAAAAGTGCCATTTAAATTCTATGATGAATCATTTGAAACAACTACATTCCTTATTAATCATCTACCTTCTTCTGTGAATAGGGAAAAATCTCCCTTTAATCTGCTATTTGGCAAAAATCCAAACTACATGTTCTTAAAAAATCTTTGGTTGTGAATGTTTTCCTTATATGAGGCCTTACAACTAAAATAAGTTTTCTTTTCGATCTAAGTCCTATGTCTTCCTTGGATATAGTAAGCCCCAACTTAGATACAAATGCCTTGATATTCAATTTGGAAAAACCTACATCGCAAGGCATGTTATCTTTAATGAAACAGTTTTTCCATTTCAAAGTCTACTGGTGGTATTTCTGTCACATTGCCATCAAATCCTAGTGTTATTTGTCCTCCCTTTGACTTAGGAGTTGTTCTTTCTGCTACCCCCAAATACTGATGCTTCACGTGTTCTGTACCCTAGGCATGCATCTCATGTATTGTCTATTCCTTCATCTACCCCACCCTATGATGCTTCATGTGTAGCATCTCCTAGGTGCACATCTCAAGTATTGTCTTCTCCTACTGCCATCCCAACACCAACATGTAGCAATTTGTTTCCTCCTCAAGATTCCACTGACATTGTTGCCCCTTGTTCGGCTTTACCACTTGGTCCATCTACACAATTGCAATTGCCTGCAAACTCTAAACTTGTCCCTCCACCAACACATGGTATGATTACCCAGTCCAAAGCCAGCACATACAAGCCAAAAATACCCATCGATAGTATTGTTAAGTACCCACTTTCCTGTGCCTTGACCACTTCCCTCACTGTCCTTGATATTGAACCAACCTTCTTCTATTAAACTATCAAAAAGGCTGAATGGCGTACTGCCATGTTAGAAGAATTTAATGCACTAATAAAAACAAGCACTTGGACTTTAGTCTCTCCTTTACCATCCATGATCATAGTGGATTCAAAATGGGTTTTTCGTGTTAAAAGAAAGATTGTTGGAAGTATTGATAGATATAAGGCACATTTGGTTGCCAAAGACTACCATCAACACTCTGGAGTTGACTATAGTGAGACCTACAGCCTGATCATAAAACCAATTACTATTCATGTTGTTTTATCATTAGCTGTGTTTGCAGGATGGATCATGAAGCAAATAGATGTCAACAATGCTTTTCTACATGGCCACTTAACTAAGATAGTCTATATGATGCAACCACAAGGTTTAGTACATCCTCAATTTCCAATTGTAATGTGTCGACTTAAAAAGGCTATCTATGGCTTCAAACAAGCACCAAGAGCTTGGTTCTCAAGGCCCTTGAACTTGGCTTCATTGGTTCAAAATTAGATTCCTTTCTATTTATTTTTAATTCCTCTGGAATTCACATATATGCTTTTGTCCATGTGGATGATATCATCCTAACTGGTTCAAATGCTCTTGAGATTGATTGTTTAATTAGAATTATGATATTGGATTTTCCAAATAAGGATCTGAGATGACCGAATTTTTTCCTTAGGGTTGAAGTCACAAAATCAAATGATGGCATTCATTTATCTTAGCACATGTATATTTCTGACATTTTGCAATGAAGTAATATGGCTTTAACAAAGTCTATTACCTCTCCAATGGCAACCTCTCTACCGCTAGCAAATTTTATGGTATATCATTTTTGGATCTTACACTCTATCAAAATATAGTTGGTGCCTTACAATATCTCTTAATCACACGTCTAGATATAACCTTTGCTGTAAATAAAGTTTCACAATTTATGCAAGACACTCGTGATGTTCATTAGTCCGCTGTCAAGTGTATTCTTTGCTATTTGAAACACACCACTACACACGGTTTGCCTATTCAACGTGGCACTTCTTCGCAACTCATTGCCTATATTGATGCAGATTGGGCATGATGTCTTGATGATAGAAAGCCCACCTCAGGAACCTGTGTGTTTCTTGGACAAAATCTTATATAATGGAGTTCCAAGAAACAGGCTACAGTTTCACAGTCAAGTACTTATGCAGAGTGCAAGACAATTGCTAATGCTACTGCAAAGCTCACTTGGATGCAATCCTTACTTTGTGAGTTAAGAGTTTTTGTGTTAGTTGCTCTAATTTTATTTTGTGACAACATTAGTGCAACATACTTAACCTCTAATCCCTTATTTCATGAGTGGAGGTTAATCCCGTACTTCATGAGTGGACCAAACACATTGCCATTAATTACCATTTTGTGTGATAGTATGTTGTTGCCAAATCCCTAAATATTGTCCAGTTTTTATCAAGCAAGGAGCAACTGGCTAATGTCCTCACAAAACTGCTAGTTTCCAATGTCAACGTTTTTTCATCAACGTTGCAATTGAGGGGGCGTATTACAAATATTCCATAATTGATGCAGATTCTCACACAACAGCTCATCCCACAAGTCAAAGTTAGCAAAAATTAATGAATCAGCAAAGATAACACCATATTAACAAGAAAATAATATTTGTTTTGTATTTGATTTTTTTGTAACAGATAAAACCCAATATAGTGATAAGGTTGTTTGTAAACACACTATACATACAAGCAGGCACCCATTCACTACAAAAAATTAGGTTCATCAGCAGCCAGATCATTAGCAGCGACATCAAAGTCGCCGCTAAGATATGTTATTAGCGGCGATATTCATTATATCGCCGCTGATGGTCAATTTATATTATTTTTAATCAATATCAACTGCGGCGAACCAAATTCGCCGCGATTGGTACATTATCAGCAGCGAAGTTCAACTTTCGCCGCTGATAGTCATTTTATAGTATTTTTTATATCTAATATCATTGCGGCGAACTTGGGTTCGCCGCGATTGGTAATATCATCAACAGCGAAGTTCAAGTTTCGCCGCTGATAATCATTTTATTGTATTTTTTATATCTAATATCAATTGCGGCGAACCTTGGGTTCGCCGCGATTGGTATATCATCAACAGCGAAGTTCAACTTTCGCCGCGGATAATCATTTTATTGTATTTTTTATATCTAATATCAACCGCGGCGAACCCAAGTTCGCCGCGATTGGTATATTATCAGCAGCGAAGTTCAAGGTTCGCCGCTGATGCACCTTTTATATTATTCTTTATGTCTAATATCAACCGCGGCGACCCCAAGTTCGCCGCGATTCGTATCTCATCAGCAGCGAAGTTCAACTTTCGCCGCGGATAATCATTTTATTGTATTTTTTATATCTAATATCAACCGCGGCGAACCCAAGTTCGCCGCGATTGGTATATTATCAGCAGCGAAGTTCAAGTTCGCCGCTGATGCACCTTTTATATTATTTCTTATGTCTAATATCAACCGCGGCGACCCCAAGTTCGCCCGATTCGTATATCATCAGCAGCGAAGTTCAACTTTCGCCGCTGATAGTCATTTTATAGTATTTTTTATCTCTAATATCAATTGCGGCGAACTTGGGTTCGCCGCGATTGGTATATCATCAACAGCGAAGTTCAACTTTCGCCGCGGATAATCATTTTATTGTATTTTTTATATCTAATATCAACCGCGGCGAACCTAAGTTCGCCGCGATTGGTATATCATCAACAGCGAAGTTCAACTTTCGCCGCGGATAATCATTTTATTGTATTTTTTTATCTAAATTCAACCGCGGCGAACCCAAGTTCGCCGCGATTGGTATAATTATCAGCAGCGAAGTTCAAGGTTCGCCGCTGATGCACCTTTTATATTATTCTTTATGTCTAATATCAACCGCGCGGACCCCAAGTTCGCCGCGATTCGTATATCATCAGCAGCGAAGTTCAACTTTCGCCGCTGATAGTCATTTTATAGTATTTTTTATCTCTAATATCAATTGCGGCGAACTTGGGTTCGCCGCGATTGGTATATCATCAACAGCGAATTCA
Organism: Betula pendula; assembly: GCA_900184695.1. Classification (NCBI taxonomy): domain Eukaryota; kingdom Viridiplantae; phylum Streptophyta; class Magnoliopsida; order Fagales; family Betulaceae; genus Betula; species Betula pendula. Next base: position 226 of record FXXK01000142.1, on the reverse strand, counting down.
ACTTTCGCCGCGGATAATCATTTTATTGTATTTTTTATATCTAATATCAACCGCGGGCGAACCTAAGTTCGCCGCGATTGGTATATCATCAACAGCGAAGTTCAACTTTCGCCGCGGTAATCATTTTATTGTATTTTTTTATATCTAATATCAACCGCGGCGAACCCAAGTTCGCCGCGATTGGTATATTAATCAGCAGCGAAGTTCAAGGTCGCCGCTGATGCAC
>FXXK01000140.1:11919-80047 GCA_900184695.1 Betula pendula | reverse complement strand
AAAAAAAAATTTTTTTTAAGCCACGTCTAATTTTCAGTGATATAGAATTGGGCATATCTCTTCCAATTGCACACCTTGTGGGCAAGGTGTTTTTAAGGATTGAAAAATGTATAATAATAAGGGTTTGAATTAGTGGGCTTAGTGGGTATTTTAGTTAGGAGAGTTAGTGGGCTTTTTTATTAGTGAGTGAGCTTTGTAATTGATTGTAGGCTTGGACATGAGTTGAAATGGATTATAAATACAGTCCATTGGGGTAGAAGGAGGCATCCATTAAAATTGCATTCAGATTAATTCTGTGGAGGAGGAGTCCTCGAACACTCATTGGAGCTTTGGCACTCGAATGCCAATTTTCACTTGAATTTCATTTCCATTTCTTATCTCCTTCAATTTATATTCAGTTCATCTATCAAAAATACATTCAAATTCTTCTTTACATTCAGGTTCATCTACCAGACAGTTGGACTGTTTTTGTAAAGAATATGAATGTATTTTTGATAGATGAGCTGAATGTAAATTGAAGGAGATAAGAAATGGAAATGAAATTCAAGTGAAAATTGGCATTCGAGGTGCCAAAGCCTCCAATGAGTGTTCGAGACTCCTTTTCACAAAATTAATCTGAATGCAATTTCAATGGATGCCTCCCTCTACCCAATGGACTGTATTTATAATCCATTTACAACTCATGCCAAGCCCTACAATCAATTACAAAGCCACTCACCTAATAATAAAAGCCCACTTAACTCTTCTAACTAAAATACCCACTAAGCCCACTAATTCAAACCTTATTATTATATCCCTTACATTCCACAATCTGGCGTAGACACAACAAGATAGTATACAGGTCTAACAAACAATAGATCTCTCTCTTTTTGAATGAAATATTCAGAGGACTTCATAGAAGGGTTAAATCGCAGGGCCATAAGTGCCATGCAAATTTATGTTATCAAAATTTGAAAACAACCCAGAAGAGATAAAAATTCCATAAACCCATTAATGAGCACTGAAAAAGACTAAAGAATTCAAGCATAGCAAGATTCATCCTTAAATAAGATATTAACTAAGACCATATTTTGGCACGGAAGGAAAACTTCACCTTCATTTTCTTGGGTCCAAAGTTCTGACCAGAACTTGATTTTAACTAATCACAGATAAATATAAGATATAAACGGTGGTGATAGGCATGAAAATCAACTCCGGAAAATAATAAGACACACTTTAGAACGAGTAAAATATGGACACTAACCACATACACGGCGCTAGGTGAACCAAGAAGGAAAACCTACACACTTTTACTCCCCATACAAAGGCAAGAAGTTTGAAAGGCCCCATAGAAAATGGTAACCACAATATACCTCAATTGTCTGTAAGACTCTTCGTACCATTCACAACCACAAAGTCAACAGATGAGGCCCAGCGATCGCAGGACCAACAATGGTAAGCCAAGGAACAGTATCTTTACAGGGTGAGAATATTCAGAAGTCAGTCCAAAAGGCGTAGCATAGCTGTACATGTTAGCAGATCACCCAAAAAAGCAGCTAACAAAAAAGGTTATTATAAAACTAAAATTGCATATAATCAAATAGCTGTAAGAAACGATATCTGCTCCAAACCAACCATATGGAGATAACGCAAGAGTTCAAATCCAAGATAGAGAGAACAAATACAAATTCAAATATCTTCCTATCTTACCCTCAATAGAAAGTGTGTGTAAGAAACATTTCATCAAACACTTATAGTTCATCATCTTATAAAAACTACTTTCTTGTAGAACCAAAAAGCAAAACCTTGCTGAGCCCACTCTCCGTTCACAAGATTCTCAAAGCAAAAGAGGAAGGGTGGGCAGCAGGTACCAGACGAGAGAGACAGAAAGATCACCAAAAAGCAAAATTTTACCCTCGAGAGGGACAGAGGGAGAATGGGCGAAAATTTTTGCTCCATTTGTTTGGAGAGAGAGAAAGGGTGATACAGAAATGTCTGTAGACTTTCATCTCCATTCCCCTAAATTGGCCTGATTTTTACAATACAAAAAGGGTAAAATGGTAATTAACACAAACAAACTTTTCAAATCCTTATTATCCAGGTCAAAACATCATTTCACCACCAATTTAATGTTCAAAGTAGGGCCGAGTATCAGTCAAAACGGTGTCGGACCGATAAAAATAATTTTTGAAAATAAAAGTTAAGTGGTTAATCGAGCGGCTGAAAGAGAATGAGATGCCGAACAGAAACAAGTGTTACTTTTCTAAAATTCTATACCTATTAACCGAACCGAACTGACTTTGGTATAAAAAATGTGTACCGACTATCAAATCGACAATAATCGGTTGTCGATCGATGATAGTTCAGTAATGATCCAGCAGACGATTAACAGTTAACCTGTTCGCCCTAGTTCAAAGTATAAATAAACTCCTTTTATATAACTTTAAGAAATCCAGTAATATTATTTTATTTGTTTCGTCTAGGTAAGAAATTGACTCTGCCATTGCTAGTCGGATTACCATGTTGTTCTAGGTCTCTGTGCGCCTCTTTTTACACCCTTAACTTGAAATAAAACACTATATAAAACTAGAAAATAATCTTTAAGACATTTTTTATTGCTTGACTTGTGCTGAAAATCAACCCCCACTATGTTAACCAAAATAATCCAAAACTGGAAACCGACAGGAAGTTTTTAATCGCTCAACAATTTCATGACAGCCTAATACCAGACACTGACCAATAACTACCACACTGCACAGCTAAAAGCTCTAATGAAAACATTACAGCTTCATTCGAAAACAACCTATGGATCAAAAAACTAGTGCAGGCAATGTTTGTTAAAAAATTTTGTCCTAGGCTTGAAATAAAAATATTAACAAACAATTCAAAATATAATACTTCTAAAAACAAAAAACAATTAAACAGTATAACCGTTTTCAAACCAAAAACAAAAAATACCTCTCAAAATACATTAACAAAAATACATGTAACCCTATCCTTATGCCCTTCATTCTTAAACCTCTCATAGATTTGTTGAACAACAAACAAAAACAAACTTTCAGTCACCAAAGTTATGGTTGCAGAGGAAGCTTAATAAAAGATTGGGACAAAATTTGAAACTACTGCAATATGAAAAAAAGAAAAAAAGAAAAAAGAAAAAAAAAAAGAAAAAAGGAGGTGTGTGGGGGGTCGTTTATTGGGTAATATAATTCAAGTTTTACTAGGAAGCTTATAAGTCCCAAAAAAATCTTGCAATGGTGTCCACCTTTGTCATCAAAATTGTTGTGTGGATATCTTTACTACTTTAATCTTAATTTGATGAATTTGATTTCTAGCTTTTTGATGCATATATTTTGTATCCGGCCGGCCCAAGCTAGTGTGGTTGTGAAATTTTTGGACAAACACCTTATTCACTCCCCTTAGGTGTTGTTTGGGGTCATGGGGCAAATTTCACCCCCGAAACACACATTAACAGACATAAAAAGAAGTTTTTGAAAACACTACAAATATAATACCCTACGCTGTATATAATACTAATACTATGATATATATAAATAATTAAAAAAAATTAAAGTGCAACAATATTAATACATTCTCAAAAGGTTTACATAAATCTAGCCATTCGATTCACAACAGCATCACATTATACAAGTGGAGTGGACAACATCCATGAAAGTATAAGTAGAGACAATCAATTCTTTGGAGGAGTGTTAGCAAACTTCCATTGCAAATGATCCATGTTTTGAAAGCTTCTACTACCAGCAACCTCTTCGATGGGTACAGCATCAGATATCTCCTTCAGGTTTGCCTCTGTAAGTTTCATCTTCAAAGAGCCAATATTGTCATCCAGGTTTTTTATCTTAGTTGTCCCTTTAAAAATTAAAGGAAAATTAAGAGTGAGAAATCGCAGGTCAAGGTCTCATCTTGGTTTGATTTTTTATAACGTGATATAAGTAAGCATTAGCATCAGAATTCCTGGGAAAATTGTATCACCATGAAAAGATTTGGCACATTGGATAAAATAAAATAATCTTAAAAAATAGTTCCAAAGGGAAAGGGAACTGAAATCGAAAGCAACTGTGTGTACTGAATGAATAAGACAGAAAATATGGAAATTAGTTTACTAACTTTCTTGCTAGAAGAGAAAAGAAGATACAGCTACAACTACGCCTCGATCAATGCCATTAGGTTTTCCTGAACACAGCTCCCCATATATTTAACAGAACTGCTAATGTACTTCAACAGATTCACTAATGTGATCTCTTTAATCTAGAGAACAAGTGTTATTGTCTCTCTCAAAATTAGATGCATGCGGTTAACTCATTATTTACTATTTCTAAAAACCAACCTCCCACTCATTTGCAAATTTATCCACAAGCTAGTGATATGCCAAATGATGCTTTTAACTTTTAAGACACTGTGATCACAAATTCCAATCAATAATAAAATCTTACTTAGTTATGACCGCAACCTAACACCATATTAATGAATATGTTAAGGGTAAACTAAAATCTGAGTTCTTTTGAGGTTATTCAAGCATCACAGTCATACAATTGTCCAGCCAAGCAATGGGTTCTTGTAATATATACTGAACTTTGAGTCTTCAGTCAGGAGATTCTTATGGCACATGGATTGGGATAATTCTGACATTTTTGCTTGGCTTCCATGTCAAATTTATGTCCTCTAAGATCTTATCCTACATTTTCCAGCCTAAAAAGGAAAAAAGCACCGGACACTTGGAAAAGAAAAAATATTTAATAACATTGAATAGAACTTCAACCACGTCTTTTTCTTTTCAACCACATTTCCGAGGAAAACTTATATATGTAGCACATTTCAGACTAATTTATTTACATTAATCAGGACTAAGAAGTGAAAGTGACTTACCAGGTATAGGTACAACATCATCCCCTTGTTCAAGTACCCATGCTAGTGATATCTGAGCAGGACTGCATTGGTGCCTTCTAGAAAGGCTTTCTATGCGAGTATAAACGGTCTTGTTCTTCTCCAAGTTGTCTCCCTGGAACCGAGGATACATGGCCTATAGATAAAAGAGCTGGCTGTTAGTTAACCTTTTTTTCCTGTTACTATTAATATCATTATGGGGAATGGGAAAAGTCTTGAAATCATCTAGTTCTCTATAAGATGGTTCTTAAAATTAAGAACAAACTTTTGCCAATAAAAGGAAAAATTACAATTACTCAAAAATAAGATAAAACTTGCTGCATTTACATGAAAATATTTTCAGGGAACATTCTCATAAGACAAAAACTAAATAGCAGATGTGAGGATGTATTTTTCTTTTAAAGGCAGCTGCATAGACATGTTTAATTGTATGAATTTTCAATTCAAATTAACCCTGAGGAGTAATGCACTGCTGAAAGAAAAATATATAGTTGCCCAAAGAATTACGCAGGAAATTTTTATTCATTGAAAGTCAACAAATGGATGGGAAAAATGTTGGTGAAACATATACCAAGGTGCTGTTTGGAGCGAAGCTTTCCGCGATTCCTTTGCCAGCAAAAAAACCACGACCAAGAGGACTGTATGGAACTATTCCAATGCCAAGTTCTCTGCATGCACAAGAGTATCAAGATAGCATTCTCATACTTCTGGATAAGATGTCAAAAAGCCACACAAAATACACATAAAAAACCACCCGGTTAATATTTTCGATTGCTGGAAGTCTTTCAAAAACGATAATACTATTGGAATCCTAAAAAGAAAAGATATTTAAGATACATACTCTCTCATCTCTAAATTAAAATTTTCACAGCCAATAGATAACAAACAGGTAAGCAGCTCCCAAAAAAAACTTTTACATTAAGAATAGGTAAACAAGTCGGTGCAGCATTCTTCAAAGGTTTCTTAGAAGTTTAAGCACTCAAGAGACTTGTGACATCAATTTTCATCAAAATTGGGGCCGTAAATTGAACAAACCTGCAAAGTGGAATTATCTCTTCCTCGATATCACGAGTCCAGAGAGACCACTCCATTTGTATAGCTGTGATGGGATGCACAGCATGTGCCCTCCTTATTGTGTCTGGGTTCGCTTCAGATAGACCAATATATTTGACTTTTCCCTCTTCTACCAGTTTCTTAAGTTCGCCTATCTACATGCCAATAAGATGTATTTAATCAATTTTACCATTTAGATCCCACTATCCTCTACAATGGAATAACTAATTGCAAAGAATTTGAATATTTTAAATTACAAACAAAAAATAATTCAAAAACCACCCTTGCAGGCATCTAGTTGAAAGAGAAAGAGAATCACTTACAGTTTCTTCTATAGGTACATTCGTGTCTACCCGATGCTGATAATACAGATCAATGTATTCCACATCAAGACGTTTTAAGCTAGCCTCACAGGATGAGCGAACATAGTCAGGGCTACCGCTCACTGTGAAATGAGGAACTCTCAGTCCTTGGATGCCAAATTTGGTGGCTACTTGAACTTTCTCTCTTGGCAATTGCTTCAAGGCCTGAAAGATATAAACTTCTTCCGGTTAATATTACAAAGTCTTAACATGGTGGTCAGTTATTATTCAGTTTATTAACAACAGAACAAATAGAAAATACTATCACGAAGATATTTCTACATCAATGACAACATTTCTATTTACTACACACAAAAAAAAAAAAAAAAATCCAACTTCTTGAGCTAGTAAAAGTAAAAAATTGATGATGAGTACCTTTCCAAGCAGAATTTCATTTGTATGGGGTCCATAAATATCAGATGTATCAAAGAAAGTGATTCCCTTATTGAAAGCGTACTTTATTATTGAGATTCCATCCTCATCAGAGAGAGGAGAATTGTAGGCTCCTGTCAAGCCCATACACCCAAATCCCAACTTTGAGACCTACGAACAAAAAAAAAAGAGTTTAGAATTACAAAGAAATGAACAACATAAAGCTAACAAAAAATGAATTGGAATGAAAATTGAGTACCAAAAATTATTTTAATCAAGAAAGCTATTCCTTAAAACCTTGGAACCTATGCATCTCAAACGTTGAAAAGATTAACCTCAAGATTTTTGATAAGTAGAGAGCAATTTGAAGGATTTATATTTTCAGTGAAACCTATCATTAATCTTTCATTTATAGGTTATTTCTGCAGGTCCAAATTTATGTGAGACTCCCGATGGAAGAAAGAAACATGACTATAAATAAGGTCCAAAGTCCCCATCCTTTCTATCAGAAAGAAACATGACTATAAATAAGGTCCAAAGTCTCCATCCTTTCTATCACTTCAATCTCTCCAAAACCTCCCACATGATGAAAGAACTTCAATACATGCAAATATTAATTATAGAAAGAAAAAACATGAAGGAACAGTATTTTGCTGATTCCAGAATCTGATCCTAGTCTCTATAATCTAGTATAGATGAGAGCCCCATTCACACATATTAAACTGACGTTTCCAACAATCCCCCCCCCCCCCCAAAAAAAAAGAAAGAAAAAAAAGAAAAAGGAAAACAGAAAACCAAAATGGTGTGTGTATCAAATATATCCAAACTTAGTGTGTGCTAGGAAAGAGAATACTAACTACTCTTTAAGAGATAGCATCTTCCACATGATCTCAATACACAATTCAATTATAGTATAATTAAATTGCTCTAAACTATTATTTTTTCATTCCCACTAAAACTTGCTGCCAAGAGCAGTGTCTAGCTATGTCAAAGCTTATCGATCACCTCCCACAAAATCATTCCTCTTCTCTAAAGTTGCTCCAATTTAAAAGCACCTACAGAAGCTTGGCCATTACATTCTCATGCTTTGAGCATAGAATTGGCTTTCTTAGGAATGATGCAACTCCTGCTGCAGCCTGCAATAGGAAGTTCTTCTTGAAGGGCACCAACTGAATTTAGAAGACATCATTATTGCAGCAAAATATCAAGATACGTTTATTTTAACACTTGTCTACCTTATTCTCAGCAGTCATGAACATTTGTACATCCCATGGAAATTGAATGGGCCATCTTTTACTTTACACAGCATTTTAGCTTGAGTAATTATATAGAAGAAAATGAAAATTATCATTGATGGCATTGTTTTGACCTGTATGATATCAGTACAGGACAGATTGGTCTCGGACCCACTTGATCTTGAGAACAGGCTCCTGGCTGTTAATATCTATCTATCGTGTTCACATATGAGGAGAGAAGGAGCCAAAATTAAAAGTCGGAAAATGCACAAGCTTTCCTACACATTTCTCTTTATTTTGCAGTTGGAAATTGAGCAAATATTAATTTGATAACACATGAACTTCCATAGACCTCAAGGAAAGAATTTATGCTGATTCCGAGACTAGAAAGAAATACGATTGTGTTGTCATAAAAACTCAAAAGTAGATCAAATTATGTAGATGGGTTTTCGAAGAAATGCGACTTGAACAGAGATACATGTGGAAATTTCCTTAAAAAAAAACAAAAAAATAAATTGAAATGGAACTGAAGAAATGGCAATGGGGATTGATTTACCTCAAGGCCTTGATTGCCCAGTTTCACTCTTGGAATTTGGACTTCGTTGCCTTCTGCCATCTTTCAGATGTAATGTTTCTCTCCTCAAGATTTTCTGTCTCAATGTCTTGTTGTGATTTGTCTCTGCACTTGTCATCGGTCTCAGTCTCTAGACATATATATACTGTAAGAGTGGAAGATGAAAGGCTTGTTTTCGTCATTGATCATGTCATTACAACAGGGTTAGGACTGGCCGTATACACCACATTTCCAATATTCCAATGATTCTGATTATTGGAATCTAATAATCCAATATTATATAATACCACCGAGGTTGGCTGCGAGTCTCCCTTTCGTCAGTCGTCACTGATTATGTCATACAATAGGCAACTATTACTTACCATTAATAAACGTACAAAAACAATAGGGAATCTTTTCATTGTAAAGTTATATATTATATATAAAAAGTTAAATTTAAAGAATTTTTCTTTAAAATATATATAACTTTAAAAATCAAAATTCTAAATTTTAAAATTTTGAAAAGACTACTGCCCAAAGCCTTACGTATTTCCACTCCTGGATGCAGGGGCAGAGGGAGGGAGGGAGGGAAGTGGCGGTCAAACGCCCCCCTCAGCCCCCAATTTTTTGTTTCTACTTTTGTGTAAATTTGTTTCAGAGTTTTAGAGTTTAGGGTTAAAGAACGAAGGAAGAAGACGACTTAAAGTCTTTTTTGTTTTATATGACAAAAACTGCTGTGTCTAACTTAAATAGAAACATGGCTTTTTCGTTTTACTGACTGAGCAGCTTAGGGCTCGTTTGGTAAATTAATTTTTGTTTTTGTTTTTAAAAATTATTTTTGAGAACAAAAATATAAAACAATTTTTTATTTTATTTTTTGCTAAAAAAGCATTTAACAAATAATTTCCGAAAACAAAAAAGTAGTATAATTTAATTTAGACAACTGTTATAAAAACTATTTTTATTCTCTCACATTAATTTATTAAAAACTATATAATAACTCAATTTCACCAATATCATAAAATAAGTTGGAAGGTGGGACAAAAAACAAATCAAAATGATATAATATATATATACACTATGAAATAGAATCCAGCAAAATATATAAGAGAAAAAAAAAATTACTATAAAAGTTAAGCAAAGGTCTGTAAATGAACAAAGTTACTTGAAAACATTATAATTTTTAAGTATATTAAATAATTTATGATATATTTTATATAATATTATCATTTATGTCATAAGTATACTAATATTAAGACAAGTATGTAGATAATTAAATTTAATATATTATATATGTATATATGTATAAGTATATAATATATAATTATCTACATAACAATATATATAATATCTCTCTTGACAGTGGAAGAAAAACAAAAAAGACTAAATGAAAACAACAAAAACTGTTTTCGAAAACATGTATAAGTTGTTTATAGATTTTTGTTTTTTTATGTTTTCATTTTTACTTATTTTTGTTTTTAAAACGGTTTGTCAAACGCTACAGAAACGTGTTTTGCTATTTTGAAAACAGAAAACCTGTTCTCAAAACAACATCCTTAGGCTGTTTGACATTGCGTTGGTAAATATAATTTTTAAATTTAAAAAGAGTTTTTTAATAAAAATTTTATTTTTGAGTTTTTTTTTAAAAAATATATTTTGATATTTTTAGAATAAAAAGTCAAAAAATATTTTTTAAATTTTTTATCAAACAGGTTAATTTTTTTATTTATTATATTTTTTTAAATACTAAAAATACTTTTTAAATACTAAACAGCGTTACTAGAAGACGACTATCAGGTCTTTTATTTTTTTACCAAATACAGTGTTTAATACTGCGGTAATTCAGCTTTGTCGTTTTGCAATATATGTTAGCAATAAACCCTAGCAATTAAAAGAGTTAGAAGAAGAAGAAGAAAATGTTGTCATCGGCCCTGTTTGGCGACCATCTCCGTGCTTATTTTATTTTATTTTTAAAAAAAAAAAAAATTTTTTAAGAAAAGACATCTTTCAAAATTATTATCAAACAACTTTTTTTAAAAAAAATAAAAATAAAAATTTAAAATTTTATTTTATTTTATATCACATCAATTACTTCTTATTACTATTTAAATAAAAAATTCACAACAAAACTCTTTACTAAACAATCCAAGGCTAAATATATAGTTTCGAAGAAAAATAATAGTATCTACTACTAGTATACTAATATTATCTTAAGAAAAGAAATTTATAATTACCATCTTAGCTGAAGACAATTGAATAAATTAATATGTTAGGCGTAACAAAATAAATTGTAAGTTAAATTTCTATGTTTTAAAAAATAATTAAATTTTGTTGAACTGTTTATTTATTTCGTTAGTTATATTCTTTAATATTTTTAATCAATTTGTATTCAACTTTAGTTATTTTTTTTTTAAAAAAAAAAAAAAAAAAAAAAAAGACTTAACCCCTCTAAATACTAAAAATTTTGGCTAGATGCATATGCCACTTTCCTTTTACTATACTTTGTTGAACATAATTGTCAAATGGCTTTTATAATAGTTAAATTTGGGTATTATGAGTTATTTTTTGTTTGTAGTAGAATAGGGAAAATCTTTGGGATAATTTGATAAGGACCTAAATTTTTTACAAACTAACCTTTAAAAGTGACATGTGTTTTTAGCATGTGAGAAACACATTTTTTTTTTTAATAGCATGTGCTTCCCATGTGCTTTTTTAATAGCATTAATAATAAATTATGTGCTTCTCATATGCTAAAAACACATGTTACTTTTAAATGTTAGTTTGTAGAAAATTTAAGCAAAAAAAAAAGGGTACATTACCTTTCATTGGATAGTGAGGAGGCACCTTCTGTGAGCATCCATGAGAACGAATTCACCATTGTCATAGATATCAGGCCCATACAAGCCTTTTTTTTAAAAAAGAATAAAAAATTAATCATATTAACTTATAAAAATTAATTTTTATTCAAAACAAAAAAAATATTAATGTATTTTTTTAAAAAAAAAAACTAAAAACTAAAAATTTGAGTTCCAGCGCTTCAGTCGAGTTCCAACGATGGTCTGTCGGAGTTCTAGTGGTGGTCTGACGGAGATCTGGACGAGTTCTAGCAGTAGTTCGATGAAGTTCTAACGGTAGTGCGACCGAATTCTAGCTTTTTGAGAATGATAAGCTCAAACTCAAAAAATATATGGTTTACGATTTTAAAAAATGAAAACCATTTTATAAAAATTAAAGAATTTTTTTCAATTAAAATGAAAATATTTTTCGTTGACTATTATTTTTTGTAGCACAAAACACCGAAAAACACGAAAAATAAATTCAAAAATCATTCTACGTCAAAACAAATAGAGCCTAAGTTCCACATCAGTTATTTCCCAAGTGAAATTGGACTTTAAAATGATTATAGGAAGCTCTAATTATAACTTAACTGGTCCTTTTAATATGATAGCATAGACGTAAGTAATGCTTTCACTGAATCATTATATCAGCTTAAACAGCAACTAGAGTAGCAAATTTCTTCGCTACCGAAGCACTAATAAAAAAGAAGTAACACGGGGCATCCTAATTGGTGAATCCAAGATCGGTTAGATTACTCTGAGTGAAGTCTGTTAGTCCAAAACTGTATAAATATCCAATTTAAAAATAAATAAGAGAGGACTTTTAGTTTTTTTTTTTTTTTTTTTATAATTTTTTTCAATTTCAGGAGGCCAGTTAAACCTTGAATTTATTTATTTTTGATGAATTTAAACCTTGTATTTAGCCAATTCTGATTCTTTCTTTTCATTCTCATTCACTTAAAACAAATTCATCCTTTCCAAAATTCAATTACAAGCCCATTCAGCAACATTGTTCAGAAGTTCAAGCATGCACAGAAAGAATTTCCATGTCAGAAAACGAAAAAGGATTTCAGACCACAAGATTGGTCCTCCAACCGTTGTCATCATTGATTATGTCATTATGCATTATTTTTAATTTTCATTTTTTTTTTCCTTTCGTCGTTATTAGTTAATATGAATATATTTTCACCAAGTCCCCATTGATAAACTTTATGTAATGTTCTTATGCATTATTTCAATTTTCCTTCTCCTTTCGTCAATAAATATATGTCATTATGCATTGTGTTCTCTGAATTATTTTTTGTGCACATAATTTCAGTATGTCCCCATTATTTTCTAAAATGTATGAAAATACTTGGACAACATCATAATCGTACTAGCAAATACATCATCCTACATACATTCTGCAAATTCAATCTTGAGCGTTGGTCGGACTGTGATTTAGTAGCTGATCAGCATAATCTTTCACCGTAAATTTTACAAGAAACACAAACCTCATATCACATAAATAGATCTTTAAGCTCCATTGCTTTCTTTTGCTGGTGTATTTGCAAATTTCCATGAGCAGCGAATAAAATTATCACTTATTCTTTCCCCTGCAACCTCGTTGATGGGTACCAAATCCGACATCTCCTTCAGATCTTCTCTAGTGAGCTTCACGCCCAAGGAACCAATATTATCATCAAGATTTTTAATCTTAGTTGTCCCTGGGAAAACATGAGAGAGGTTATAAAAGTATTTCAGCTATACTTAATTCATCTTCGTTGAAGATCCTGACCATGAAATGAAGAGGATCCTATTAGGCTCGCCGGGGGGAAGATAAAGGTAAAAATAGACACAAGCTCATACAAAAATTTAAAATTTAAAATCAAGAAAGAAGGAAGTCAACAATCATTAAATTCAACTTGTGAAAAATATGTCAACAAGCATATTTCGGGGTCATGGTCCCCCAAAAATATGCTTAAGGAAAAATTCTATCCATAGAAACCACTTGCTGGCTCCCCAATTTGTTGGAAAACAAAGATGAAAAAGTCTACACATAGAAACCACTCAAGTGATTTGTACATAAGGACAGAGAGTTAGGATTTTAAAGCTTGAATACTTTAATGGAAATGCAAAAAAGAGAAAAAGATGACACTAGAATTCCTTTTGTAATGTGAAAAAATTTTCTAAAATGGCATAGGAAGGGACAGAGCTTATGCATTGTGAGTTTTTCCCAATACAAGTGCTTCCTGTTTTTAAAAGATGACGACTCTTATCTTTACTAACCATAATTTTCTTCCTAAAAAATAGGTTGCTTAACGATCAAAATCTGTATCTTTTATATATGTTTGCTTTTTTTGTTATGTCAACTATCTGTTGCAGGTTGGAGGTCTTGGTGGTGTTGTTCGTCACTAGTCTATCTCGTGTTGTTCAAGATGGGAACAGTAGCTATGTAAGCTACATTGCTGTTGCTTCGTTTTATATACAATATCTTACTTCTTTTGTGGAAGATGTGTCTCTATTTCTCTATTTTCTTTATTGACTTTGTAGAAAAAGTCAAGAATACAAAGTCAAGAAAGAAAATGCAGATGATTTGAGTATGAGTTGTTATGTTTGGTATTTAGTTGAGAAACTGCACTATTAGATGACTCTTGAACTACCCAATGGGGTTTTATTAAAAAATAATATTTTTAAACTTCCAAAATTCCTCCATCTATTTTTTTGACACTTTCTGAATATACATGTGATAACTATTGTAAATAATTCTTATGCTTATAATTTCCTATCATGTGTGATGTGTCATCACTACACTTTATTCCTGCATCATTTTTTTTTTTTTGATGAACAACTTTATTCCTGCATCATTAGTTTCTTTATATTTATTTAACCTTAGAACTATGTTGAATTTTAAATTTAGTTTAGAAATATAGGTACTCTGGCATAGGTGAAAGACTTTTAGTAATCATAGAAGCTATTCTTGGGGTGGCATTGAATATGTGTTCTTTATATTTACTAAATCCAGTAATATTATTCTATTTGTTTGGTCTAGATAAAAAATCTTGACTCCGACATTGCTAGTCGGGGTCGGCTATACATATAATCCTATCTAAAATCACCCTATCTGTTACCTTGCTAATTTATATATCCTATTTTGCTCTCTTTAACCATGCTGTTCTAGGTCTCTCTGCACCTCTTTTTACTCCCTTAACTTGAAATAAATCACTTTTTGTAAGCAATGCATTAATCCTAGTTTGTTGCACATGACCAACCATCTTTAGCGAATCTCTCTCATCTTTTTTTCAGTAAGGATCACCCATACCTTTAAACGAATGATTTCATTCCTCATCTAATCTTTCCTAGTATTCCCACCCATTTATCTAAACATATTCGTTTCGGCTATGCCATTTTATGAAAACGTTGCTTATAAACGATGCAACATTTTGTACCACAGAGCATAGCTTGTTTTATAGCTCTCCTATAGATTTTTCCCCCCATTAACTTAATAAGTATTCTATGATCACAAAATACTATGCACTTCTTCACTTCATCTAACTTACTTCATTCTATGGCCACATCATCCTCAGTCCTTTTATCCTTATTATTATTATTCATCCAAGATGCCAAAAATGTAACTTTTTGGAATCTCTTGAACATCAAGTTTTACTATCTATCTATCTTTATTTATACCTTTACTACATTTGCATCAGATATACTCGGTTTTAGCATGCTTAACGTAAAACCTCTATATCCCAAAGTATCCCTCTAAAATTCCTACTACTTGGAGTCAACTCCCGCTATAGCCTCATCAACTATCAGGATATCATCCATAAAAACACTCATCAAGGGACCTCATCCTGAATGGATCTAATGAGCTCATTGACAACCAATGCAAAGACAACTTAATGTTGATTCCTGATATAAACCTATTATGATAGGAAACTTGTGATACTTCATACTGTTTTCACACTAGTTACAGTTCTGTGATATAAATCCTTAACCACCTTAATATATTTATAATTTTCACAATCCATTACATTACCTCTCTAGGCACCTTACCATATGCTTTCTCTAAGTTAATAAGATCTACATAAAGAACTTTACTTATTTTATCTATATCTCTACATTACACACATAAGTAAGAAACTTGCTTTATGTTAGACCACGCTGGCAAAAAACCAAATTGATTATCTGATACTATTGTTAGCATCTTAACCTATACTCAACCACTGCCTTGCACATTTTTATGACGTTACTTATAAGCTTAATCTCACAATAATTTGTGCAGCTTTGGATATCTCCTTTGTTCTTAGGACTAAGTATGAAAGTGCTTTTCCTCAAATCATCAGGCATCATGTTAGCACTTAGACTTATAAATAAGATTAGTCAACCATCCTACAATAAAATAACCCAAGCAGTTCCAAACTTTAATAAGATATCCATCAGGCTACAGCTTTTCCTATTTCAACCATCCTCAAAGTGTTCTTTACCTCAACCATCTTAATTCTCCAAAATTCTCTGCATGACTTCCATTAAAATTTTTTATCAGAATAGCTCCTCTTTTTATCTTTAATCTCTTCCTCCTTTACATAAAATCTTTGATTCTCATCTTTGATGCACTTAACATAATTCAAGTCTCCCGTTTTCCTCTCTCTCTTGACTCAGCAAGTTTATAAATATCCTTCTCTCCAACCTTCATCCCCAACTTCCAATGTAATGTTGTCATAAGAGCATTCTCATCTGGCTCCTTATTTTTATCCTCAAAGTAGGGAGTAAAATTAATTTTCTCTACTTTAGAGAGCCACTTTTTTTAACACCTACATCTGGCTCCCTACTTTAGAGATCCACTTTGACTTTTTCATTTAAATATTAATATTTTAAAAAAAATTTAATTCTTTCTCTAAAAGGGAAAAAAAAATTAAAAAGTAGGAGAGAAACTAATATTTTATTATAAAAAGAGAATAGTAGGGAGTGAAATGGCTCCCTACTAGTAGGGAGCCATTTCATGCTCCCTACTTTTTTCCTCAAAGTAGGGAGCCGGATGTGAGCAATAAAATGGTCAAAAATTCATTTTGGCTCCCTACTATAGGGATATCCCTATAGTAGGGAGCCGGATGAGAATGCTCTTAAGCCTTCAATCTAACCTCTCAAACCACCTTTTACACAGGGTTAAATGGAAAAGAAAATGTTCATATCGCTGGCTCATTTAGTCGGATTAGGGCCTAGCTAATTGAGTTTGATTTGAGTTTGATTTGAGTTTGTTTTTAGTTGAGTTGTATTATAAATACTTTGAGGTTTCTCACCAGACATTTTTGAGGTACAGAAAAAAGAGGGCTAACTACTACATAACTTGATTATACCGTATAACATGAGCACATAACTTTGAACTCCAGGTAGAGCTGCTGATGAGATGGAATGAAGTTCTTGAAATTTGAAACCACCACTCCAATTTCAAGAAGTTGTATGGCTGAAAATTATCTATTTGCATTTTCATTTATATGGCAACCAGAACATCAACAGAAATTCGTGTCATACCGGTTTTGAATGTTAAGACAGACAAATGCAAGTTGAACTGCTACAACTAAACATAATAAGTGGGCAGAGTACTTTTTGTTTTCCTGGATGGCAAGGAAGAAAGTAGAATGGTTGCAGATAAAGCATTACTGATGGTTGACTCTCAATAGCATCACCAATAAGTGGAGAAATCATACACTGTTTTGTTTTTCTCAGTTCTCCCCATGAAATTCAAAGGATACTAAATATGAGCAATACATTTAAAATTGAAGGTGAATGAGGTTGGAAAAGAGTTACTCACCAGGGATAGGAACCACATCATCTCCTTGATGAAGAATCCATGCAAGTGCAAGTTGTGCAGAGGTGCATCTATGCTTTTCAGCCAACTTTCCTATCCGAAAATAAAAGGTCTTGTTCTGGTCAAGATTCTTTCCTAGAAATCTAGGATTTGAATTCTGACAAAGGACCAGTTAGCCATCAGTCCAAGCTCAATGTCATAAAGAACAAGAGAAAACTAATGATTTGCAACAAGCCCAATAAAATGTGCTTATGTATCATACATGCAAAGATAAGGCAAGAAGAAGATTAGCTACATACCAGAAAACTATTTGCAGGTACACTTTCTATAACTGCTTTGCCACCAAAAAATCCACGACCGAGAGGGCTGTATGGTACTATCCCAATTCCAAGCTCCCTGTACATTTCGGAATTGACACTTTTTACTCCATAATGAGGAGTTCAAACAAATTGTACCAGGTTATAGTAAAAGACAAATGCAAATAGCAAGGCAAGGGAAATATAACATTTCACCCTAGGAAATAACACTACTAGCAAAGGAAGTATAAATTTCAGATAGTCATCACTTCAGCATGATCTTTTTTTTTCTTCTTCTTCTGAGCTGGGGGGGCAGGGCTAAAAGGTCAAACTTTTTATTGATATAATCTATCATGCATCCTTGTACATTTCTTTGATGCAGGAAATATGTTACAGCACTGAATTTTCTGAAAATAATCTACAAGATCACTATTTTAAGTCTCAAGTAGTTGAAAAGTTGACTGCCATATCATAAGGAAAGCAGGTAAACTGAATAATTTCGGGGAAGGAATGGATCCATTGCAAACAGAGGCTTCCCAAAAATTGTGAATAGAATGTGGGGTTACCTGCAAACAGGGATTATTTCTTCCTCAATGTCGCGAGTCCAAAGGGACCACTCCATTTGGAGAGCAGTGATGGGATGAACTTTATGTGCTCTCTTTATTGTGTCTGGGCTAGCTTCAGAGAGTCCAATATACTTTATCTTTCCCTCTTCCACCAACTTTTTAAGTTCCCCCATCTAACCATCCAAAAAATTGTGCATGACTAGTTTAGTTACAAGTTTAGAACTTTTAGTAGAGAATCTAACAGCACTGCCATGTTTAAGATTTGAAGCTTGACCACAAATTGATGGCACAAGGAGAATGTATTTTAAGAAGGGGGAAGAAGGATGTTGTCTAACACTTACAGTCTCCTCTATAGGTACTGATGTGTCAATCCGGTGCTGATAGTAGAGATCAATGTATTCAACACCAAGGCGTTTTAGACTACTCTCACAACAGGAGCGGACATATTCAGGGGTACCATTTACTATAACACTACCAGATTCCATTTTGAAGATGCCAAATTTTGTGGCCAACTGAATCTTCTCTCGAGGCAACTGCTTCAATGCCTGAAACGATGTAAATTATATGAAACTCTCTACTCTTGAGCCAAATACAAAAGTCACCAGCAATCATAACATTCCATGTTATAGTAAAGCAGTCTACTCACATAGTTTTTGGTTCCATTAAAGAAGAGAGGAATAGGAACCTTTAAGTGATAATAAAAGTTGAATTAATCGTTCTAAACCCAAGAATTTCCTTTCCTAGTTTCACAAACAAAAGTTTCGCTCTCTTTTGTTCTGTTGCACTAACAAAGTATGGTTAAAACTGCAGATGCTAGAACCTTTGGGAGGGCAGGAACTGCAATAATTCTCGGTGTTTGCTGTCACCATCTTGGTTGTCATTCTTATTTCCAAACAGAAGATATTCAGATAAGCTTGATGTTAGCCTAAATGGATAAATCTCAATCTATACTTCTTGGATTTTATATCCATATGAAACCTAGTATAATGACAAATGTTTGTGGCAGAGCTTTTGAAGAAAGAGATGATTTTCTAAATTTACAGAAGAAATACTTAAGGCTTGTCAATTAATATGGATAATTATATATGGAAAATGGTTCTTCAGAAGTCCATCTCCATTGTTTCAGATTTTTGTTGCAGAGGAGATTGATCTATTTAGCTAACAAGTTATAGATTCTTCCGAAGGGTAAGAAAGTGGATTCCTTCTTTCAGGTTGGGATACAGCTCTCCTAGAAATGAGCATTGTTTAATTTCTTGATACTAGGGAAATAATACAATATTACATCCAATTATAAGACATTTCGTACTCATTCCCTCCTTTTCCAAGTTTTTTTCAAAAGAAATGTTTCTTTTCCAACCCCATGGTCCTCCTCCCATTCAACTCTTGCAAATCCACCATAAACGTCTAACATGTCTCTTCTTTCAAACAGACCCTAAAACGTTTAAGATATTATGCTTTCTCAATCAGAGTATCCTTGACTACAAAGAGTTGTGTGTAAATAAATCAAAAAAGATATCTGTGCCGTAGCTAGCATGAATGAACCACCCATAATATATTATTTGCAGGTGCATTTACCTTTCCAACCAAAACTTCGTTGGCATTTGCTCCATAAACATCTGCCGTATCAAAGAATGTGATCCCTTTACTGAATGCGTGCTTTATAATTGATATGCCAACCTCTTCAGGGACAGGATCATTGTAGATTCCTGTAAGCCCCATACACCCAAACCCCAGCTTTGAAACCTGGAAGACAAATTACATTGCAACTTAAAGAGGATATAACAGACAAAAACATCTCTTGTTACAGGAAGGGGCATTCAAACAAGCATTTCTAAACTCTTTCTCCACAATCTAAAGGGTAAAAATAGGAAGGAAAAAAAAAGACCATAGAGAAAAGAGAAGAAAAGAAAATGAGAGACGCAATGGTTTCATTGTTTTAATTAATTCTTTATCACTTCGATTGGTTTTTCAGTTAAAACACTTCTTAATCACTTAACACCAAAAAAGCTTGAAATTTTTGAGCTATCAGTGCAACTGGTATAACTCATTTGCATATCTCATAGATATCCATGCAAAGGAGAAATTCACTTATCTCATTTTGGCTTTCAAGCACGAACAATGCTAGAGGGAAGACCCAAGTCTTTCTTAAGTTATCTCAAAAGCGACATGACTTTTAAAATTATCATTGGATTAAAATTCAATAATTAACTATCACAAGTTCAATAGTAATTTTAAAAGTCACGTCACTTTTAGAAAGACTCGGGAAGAACTTGGATCATCCCTCTAGCATTACTCAGCAAGCACTTCATGAGAAAAATAGGCAGACACGTTAGATCTCCCACTTGAACAACGTATACACTATATGCAAGAGAGCGTGAAGGAAGGAAATCTATATGATCAGCAAGACTTAAGATTTTCTTGATGCCATTGTTGGGAGAAGTCAAGCATTGAACTGGGTTTTACCTCAAATTCCTGTTTTCTCAGTCGTACTACATGAATTTGGACAAGTAGCACTACCTTGAGCAATTTTTATTTTTGATTAAAGATCATAATGAAAAAATATATAAAAGAATCAAATTAAAAAACAGAGTATCCCGCCTTCTAATATTAGCATTGAAGAGTGAAACAAGAAATTGAAAAGGTGTTTTACCTCAAGTCCCTGACTTCCCAGCTTTACTCTTGGAATTTGAACACTCTGCTCCTCAGCCATTCTCTTTTGATCTGCTTTCCCCTTTTTCTCTGCGTAGAAAGAATGCAGCAGTATTCCTCAGGAAACACAGAGAAAGGGCGTGTCTGGTCCAGGTTTTATAAACAGCCAAAACAGTTTACCGTTTCCAAAAATACAGTAAAAGTGGAAAATGTATCTCTATACATATCTTGTAAAACAAATGGGTGAAAAAAGAAAAAGAAAAAACGGGTGCTGATTTTTACCTTTGAAATGTAGAGTGGTGGCACGGTTGGTGAAAATTTCCCTTCAAAGGGGCTTGGCTCATGAACGACTTCACCAAACACATCTGACTCTACTTCAAACCCCACCTACCGCCATATGTGAAAATATTTCATCCTCGAATGGCTATTCCCTGTTGACTGGTCGATCACATCACGTGCAAATTATTATATTATAATGTTATGGCATGTTTATTTTAGAACAAACAATTGGAATCAATTAGATTTTTTTTAAAATAAAAATAAAAAATTGTTGTTCGCGTGCACTGTAGGCGTTTTGGGTAGGCAAGGAAGAGCATCAGTAGTATGGCTGATGGCATTGTTCGCGTGGCCCCGCCATGCCTGTGGCAGTCGGCAGCGCACCGCAACACCGGTGGATGCTCAAAATACGCATGTTTTTAATCCCGTGTGGCTTAATGGGCCTGTTTGGCAAAGATTGAGGTTATGACTGTTCATAGGTTTTGTTAAAAGAAAATATATATTTTCATTTTTTATATCACATTAATTATTTTTTAAAATTTTTTTTACTTTTTATTACTACTAAAATAAAAAATTCACTAAAAAACAAAAATTTTCACTTTTTCATACAAAAAATTTACAACATTCTTTCTACTTTATATCACATCAAAAGTCAATAACCTCAAACCCCAACCCATAACCTTTGCCAAACATACCCAATGTGTTCAAACAAAAGTACAAAAAAATGTCTTTGTATACTTACATCAGAAGTCCATTACTGCGTAGCTCAGGTTGGACACTGCCTCATGTCGTCAAAAGCATGTTAGAAGTCTGTCATGACGATAGAATTTAAAGAGACTACGCCTGTTTTCGTAGGGCTGTGTTTGGCAAATGGTTTTTGTAAAACCTTAAAAAAAAAATCACATCAAAATATTTGAATTTTTTATATTATCAATACTTTTTAACAACTTTTTTATTTTTTTCATTTTTTATATCACATCAAACACTTTTTATTACTATTCAAATAAAAAACTCATAAAGCATTCTCCCCTTGCCATGCTTCAACCAGTAGCTTTGCGGACTATTCTTGCTCTTATTGCCTTGGTAAGCTATTGCCAAGTTGAAGTGGCAAATGCATCACTTTTTACAATATTTTTTCTACTTTATATCATATATATCACTTCTTATTATCATTTAAACCTCAAACTCCAACTCAACGCTTTGCCAAACATACCCTAAAAGTTAGTCATGAAGTTGAAGTTTAGAAAAACCTCTAGATGTCTTCGCCGGAAGGACATTATAATGTCGTCATGACGTCCCCTGCCAAATGTCAAAAAGTTAATAATGAAACCCTAGTTGTCATCATGACATTTCCACCGCCATCATGACGTCGCACTGTGAACTACACTAATCTGAAGGCCATTTTTGTGTGTTGTTGAGGGCTCGTATAAATAGATATGATGTCCATTATTGATCATATTAAGAAGAAGATTAAGAAATACCTAAAAAGAGGTTCTAGAGGGAGATTGCTTCACTCTACCTTGATTCCAACAATGGAGGTGTACAAAGCTTGCCTACTCTTTGATGTTTTGATTTCATTCTTCAAATCACATCATTCACGACCTTCATCCACCAAAGAGGCACAAAAAGAAAGCAAAATTACATGGCATGCCAACATCAATAGTATTAGATAAAGATGCTACATTTACGAGCAAATTCTGGAGAGAGTTATTCAGATTGTAAGGAACTACAATCAAATTCAGCGCAAGTATTTATTTATTTTTAATTGAATAAGGGAAAAAGTTATAAGGGAGGATTTTTATCACTCTTGATCCGAAAGGAAGAGAGAGTAAGATATTCTAAATAAAAATTACAAAGTACCAAAAAAGGGGTGGCCTCCCCAACAACAGGCCCAACATGAAAACAACAGTGCTAAAATACAAACAAACAGTAAGAAATGAGACAAACAAGTGTCCCGGTCATTTCAATACGACCGCATATAATGGTTACAGAAGCAAAATGGGCACAAATTAAGGCAAACCTGTCTGAACCCCCACTTGGAAACAATAACAACCACTGGAAGGAGGCTGAAACGGTAGATGCAATGTCAAAGTCCGAATCGATGACAGTAAAAAAGAGAGGAACCAACACAGATTTGGTTACAAAAGTCTCCACAAACAAATTAAACAACTGAAAACCAGGGAGACAGTAATCCACAAAACACAACAGCAAAAAACAAAGCAAGATGCGAAAATACACAACAAAAACAACAAGAAAATAACAAAAAAAACCACCAAACAGCTGCAGCGGCGAAGGAAAGCGGAGGAAGTAGTCATTGAAGAGGCCACATGCCGGCACGTGAAAACCACGCATTGACGCATAGATGGCAGACAACAATGCATGGAAGTGGGGGCGACCTAAAGCACAATGGAGGTCTGTCGAATAAAGCACATTGATCGGTGCATGGGCACCACACGCCCGAGAATGAGATCCACACGCTAGTGCGTGAGATCCACTCGCTGGAGCGTGGCTGGCAGAACGAAGTGTGGAGACCAGCGGCTAAAACCAGGAACGCTAAAGAGCACAGTGGTCAGGCGTGTTGTAGAGCGGAACGAGTGGAGGAAGACAGATCTAGATTTGAAAGAAATAGATCTAAAACCCCAACCGGTTCCGAGTTGGTGGAGGCGGGCGAAGCCACTCAGTGCGTTGGAGAGGTTGAGTGGTAAGCAGAGGAGCGCTGGGCGACGGCGGAGGAAGGGGAGGCACAATGTTTGTGGGTGGAGGAAGAAACAAAGGGGAGAAAAAACACTACAAAATAGGGACAAAGCAATAGACAAGGGAAAGAGGGAAGGGAGGAGGGAGGGAAAAAGAACCATCCCTCCTCCCTTAGCAGCTGAATAAGCAGGCGGAGGGAAACCCCTCTAAGGAGGCGGTAAAACTCTACTAAGAGAGTGGGGTAGCTTCTCTCTTTCTAGAGAGAGAAGCCTCATCTCGATCAAATTCAGCACAAGTTATTATTGACAGACAAATTACCAATCAAAAGCAGTGAACAAATGTGTCAAAAGTTATCTAAGGTACTTTGTGGATGATAATCCAAGGAAGTGGGTGTCATGGTTATCCCTACAAGAATCACACCATTTGAAGCCGTTGTTGGGTTACCACCGCCCTAATTGCTTTCCTACATATCGAGCGAGGACAACCAAAGTAGAAGAAGTGGGTGAGAATCTTAGAAGCCGAGAACAAATCTTGATCCCTCTCAAGCAGAATCCACAACATACATAGAATCTTAAGAAAAATATGTTGATTTGTATAGAAGTGAAAGACACTTTTAAATCCTTTAAAGATGCTAGAGGGAGAGTACGGATTAATCATCTATTTTTTGCTGATGATAGTCTCATTTTTTGCAAAGCAACTCCTCAGGAATGGTTTTGTCTACACAGGTTGCTTGAAAGCTATGAGCAAGCTTCAAGCCAGAGACAGAATAAAGACAAAAACATCTATTTTCTTTAGTAGGAAGACACCGGCGACAATTCAGCAACAGATCTTACTAGCCTTAGGAGTGCGAGTTACGACCTGCTTTGAGAAATATCTGGGTCTGCCTACTTTTGTGGGTTGCAGGCGGTTGGCTTTTTCCTCAGTCAAAGAGCGTATCTAGAGCCAGATTAGTAATTGGGAGACCAAGTTCCTCTCGTAGGCAGGGAATGAAATTTTGATGAAAGCAGTGGCTTAGCCTATTCCTACCTACTCGATGAGTATTTTCTTACTCCCAAAAGGCTTACTCCGAGAGATTAATACTATGTTGCAGAGGTATTGGTGGGGTCACCATGAACATGAGACAAGTGTCCATTGGATAATGTGGGAAAGAATGGGTCCTGCTAAGAGTCATGGAGGTATGGGATTTAGGGATCTTGAAAGTTTCAATAAAACTCTTTTAGCAAAGCAATGTTGGCGAATTCTCCAAACTCTTTATTGGCTCAGGTATTCAAGAGGTATTAGTGGGATCACCATAAACAGGAGACAAGTGTCCATTGGAGCAGGTGGGAAAGAATGGGTCTTGCTAAGAGTCATGGAAGCCTAGGATTTAGGGATCTTGAAAGTTTCAATAAAGCTCTTTTAGCAAAGCAATGTTTGCAAATTCTCTAGATTCCAGACTCTCTATCAGCTCAGATATTCAAGGCTAAATATTTTCCCCATGGTTCACTCCTCAACGCTCCGTTAGGACGTTGTCCGTCGTATGTATGGAGGAGTATTTGGTTTGCTCAAGATCTTTTGCACGAGGGTCTAGTGTGGAGAGTAGGGAATGTTGATTCCATTCGAATCTGGAAGGATAAGTGGCTCCCTCAATCTCTCATTTATCCTGCTCTTCTTCCCAGTGGGGGGCTCAGTGAGAATGTTAGGGTAGAAGAACTCATCAACTGGGGCTCTCAAGGTTGGAAGGTTAATCTGGTTTGTGATTTGTTTGACGAGGTTACTGCTGATGTCATTTGCCAGATTCCTATTGGATCCATTCAAAATAGTGACAGACCGATATGGAGTTGCACTACAAGTGGTAATTTCACAGTGTGAAGCGCCTATCATTTAGAAAAAAAGATCCTTGTTGCTGAAGGAGGGGAATGTTCCAACGGTGGTCAACACAGTGCCTTGTGGAAGATGCTTTGGTCCTTGAATATTCCCCATGCTCTGAAGGTCTTTCTATGGAGGGCATGTCAAAACACCTTGGTTACTAAGGCAAATCTCTTTTGTCGAAAAATCACAGAAGATCCTTTATGCCCTTTGTGCCAAATGGACTCGGAAACTACTAGACATGTCTTATGAGGTTGTCCGGTGGCTAAAGCAGTCTAGAGCACGTGCGGTAGTACGATTCAGAAAAGGAGCAGTGTGCACGAGGAATTCATTTCTATTATGGAGGAACTTCATCGCTTTTTAAGTAAGGAGGACATGAAACTTTTGGTGGTTGTGGCTCACTGTGTGTGGTGATAAGTGCGGAATATTACACATTTAAGCTCCTTAATTTACATATGTTAATCTCTTAGTTTCATTATAATATGATATTTTGTGTTGTTTTTGTGTTTTTCCCTTATTTGTAGGCTTTGGAAGAAAAGAAGTCAATTCCATCAACTCGGGCTTAAAACACATGAATTGTGCAAAGCTGCTGAGCATTTGACCTTTGTGCACTATTTTGGCCATAACCCTTAGCTCAAAACTCGGATTAAGGCAAAATCAAGTGCGTTGAAAAGATGACTCAAAGAAGAACAAATCATTAAGCCAAAGTTTTTGCATCCAAGGTACGCTCAAGCGCCCAAAATGGCGCTCGAGCGCTAGCTGCACTCGATTTCTACTTTCTGGCGCTCGAGCGCCATCATGCGCTGGAAAACTCTAAAGTCGGCAGAACTGATATGGAAAGATGGTAATCTGACCCCAACTCGATCTTGGACTTCCTAAGGTACACGAAATTGATTAGGGTTGTTCTTAAACTCTATAAATACTCCCCTAAGTTCTCCAAAACAAATAGACAAGTTTGAGGAGAAGAATCAAAGGCTTCAAAGAAGGGTTTTTTTTTTTTTTAATTTTTCTTTTCTTTTTAGTTTTTCTTTGTTATTTTCTTATGGGGATGATTTTCATCTGAATTATGTGTAGCTAATACTTTAGTTAGGGCTCGATTAAAGCCCTAATCATGTCTCTTTAAGGTTTCAATTTGTTTTGCTACAATTCATGTTTTGATGCTTAATTGATTTATCTCAGGTTTTTGTTCGTTCTTCATGTTGGTTATGTATGAGTTTGATCATCTTATGCATATAACATGTGTAGAATGTTATCTAGGTCAATTTGGATGACCGAGTCCTGGGCCTAGTAGAGTGACAAAAGAACCAATTGCGGGTTCTTGGGGTAATCAACATGAAAGATCGGAATATACACCATGTTCTAGGTCTAAGTGTGTTTGTCGATCTTCATAGATTTATGCTTTCTTAACGAACAGTTTAGTATACACCCATGCTAAATCCCCCAAGAAAGAAAAGAGTTAGAGTATACACTCATGCCTAATTTCGTTGTTTAGGGAGATCAATAACTTTTGGAGTATACACTCATGCCCTTAGGCTGGCAAACATTGAGTATCATGATAAGTTGTAGCATTGTGCATATTGTTTACTTTATTTGAATATGATTAGCGGTGGATATCGAAGCTCTAGCCCTTTATTCTTATTATTTTAATTCAATATTTTTATCTCATCTCATTCAAGATATATTTTTAAGAATTTCTTTTTAAACATAGTTTACCAATCCTCGTGGGAATGATCTCGTATTTGCCGTCTATACTATCGTTTTGATCTTGTGCACTTGCGAGTAAAACGTGCATTTATTTGCCTATTTATTTAGGTGGATATTTGTACAACATGTGGCTATGCCAGAATGCTGTGGTCCACTTAATCCTCTACTTATCGTGGTCAGTTTAGCTTATGTTTCCTTGGCCAAATTCCAAAGTGCTAATGCTAGACCTAGTCTCTTGAGAGGTGTGGATTTGCCCAAGGCTCTCCATGGGCAAGTCCCACCTGATGATTTTGTTATAGTGAATTGGGATGCAACTATCGATAAGGTCAACTGGAATATGGGCATCAGCGTTATCATTCGTGACCACATGGGGGAGGTGTTGGCAACTTTGTCAGGCCCAAAGGATCATATCATTACACCAGACCTTGCCGAAGCTACAGTGACGTTGCGGGCTGTCAGATTCAGTCAGGAATTAGGCTTCTCCAAGATTATTCTTGAGGGTGATGCTCTTCAAGTGGTGAAGGCCTTGAACACAGTTAATAGGAATTGGAGTAGGTATGGCCACCTCATGGAAGAAGCCCGAGGACGCTTGTCTTGTACACATACATGGTGGGTCAGCCATGTTCGCCGACAATTCAATGAAGCATCCCATCGTAGGTGGCATTGAATCTTAGGCATGACCATGTTTATCTTGAGGAAATTTCCCATTGTATCTCTGATATCATCCTACTTGAGCGTTGTACATAATTTGCCTTTTTTTTTTTTTTTTGCAGTAAATCACCAACAAAAATATTTTTTGGATCAACAAGAAGCTGATCTCTTGAATTAGTCATCACACACCTTCCTAAATGACTTTTTTTTTNCAACTCGGGACTTAAAACACATGAACTGTGCAAAGCTGTTGAGCTATTTGACATTTGTGCACTATTTTGGCTATAACTCTTAGCTCAAAACTCGGATTAAGGCAAGGTCAAGTGCGTTAGAAAGAGGACTCAGAGAGGAACAAATCATTAAGCCAAATTTTTTACATCCAAGGTGCGCTCGAGCACCCAAAATGGCGCTCAAGCGCCAGCTGTGCTAGATCCCTACTTTCTGGCGCTCGAGCGCCATCGTGCGCTGGAAAACTCTAAAGTCGGCAGAACTGATATGGAAAGATGGTAATCTGATCCCTACTCGATCTTGGACTTCCTAGGGTGCACGAAATTGATTAGGGTTGTTCCTAAACTCTATAAATACTCTCCTAAGTCCTCTAAAACAAATAGACAAGCTTGAGGAGAAAAATCAAAGGCTTCAAAGAAGGATTTTTCTTAGTTTTTCTTTTCTTTTTAGTTTTTCTTTGTTATTTTCTTATGGAGATGATTTTCATCTTAATTATGTGTAGCTAATACTTTAGTTAGAGCTCGATTGAAGCCCTAATCATGTCTCTTTAAGGTTTCAATTTGTTTTGCTACAATTCATGTTTTGATACTTAATTGATTTATCTCTGGTTTTTGTTCGTTCTTCATGTGGGTTATATATGGGTTTGATCATCTTATGCATATAACATGTGTAGAGTGTTATCTAGGTCAATTTGGATGACCGAGTCCTGGGCCTAGTAGAGTGGCAAAAGAACCAATTGTGGGTTCTTTGGATAATCAACATGAAAGATCGAAATATACACCATGTTCTAGGTCTTAGTGTATTTGTCGATCTCCATAGATTTATGCTTTCTTGAAAAACAACTTAGTATACACCCATGCTAAATCCCTCAAGAAATAAAAGAGTTAGAGTATACACCTATGCCTAATCTCGTTGTTTAGAGAGATCAATAGCTTTTGGAGTATACACATATGCCCTTAGGCTGGCAAACATTGAGTATCATGATATGGTTGTAGTATTGTGCATATTGTTTACTTTATTTGAGTATGATTAGCGATGGATATCGAAGCCCTAGCCTTTTATTCTTATTATTTTAATTCAATATTTTTATCTCATCTCATTCAAGATATCTTTTTAGGAATTTCTTTTTAAACATAGTTTACCAAACCTCGTGGGGATGATCTCGTATTTGTCGTCTATACTATCATTTTGATCTTGTGCACTTACGAGTAAAACGTGCATTTATTTGCCTATTTATTTAGGTGGATATTTGTACAATATGTGGCTGCGCCAGAATGCTGTGGTCCGCTTAGTCCTCTACTTACCGTGGTCAGTTTAGCTTCTGTTTCCTTGGCCAAATTCCAAAGTGCTAATGCTAGACCTAGTCTCTTGAGAGGTGTGGATTTGCCCAAGGCTTTCCATGGACAAGTCCCACCTGATGATTTTGTTATAGTGAAGATGCAACTGTCGATAAGGTCAACTGGAATATGGGCATCGGCGTTATCATTCATGACCACATGGGGGAGGTGTTGGCAACTTTGTTAGGCCCAAAGGATCATATCGTTGCACTAGACCTTGCCAAAGCTACAGTGACATTGCGGGCTGTCAGATTCAGTCACGAATTAGGCTTCTCCAAGATTATTCTTGAGGGTGATGCTCTCCAAGTGGTGAAGGCCTTGAACACAGTTAATAGGAATTGGAGTAGGTATGGCCACCTCATGGAAGAAGCCCGAGGACGCTTGTCTTGTACACATACATGGTGGGTCAGCCATGTTCGCCGACAATTCAATGAAGCATCCCATCGTCTTGCTAAGGTGGCATTGAATCTTAGGCATGACCATGTTTATCTTGAGGAAATTTCTCATTGTATCTCTAATATATCATCCTACTTGAGCGTTGTACATAATTTCCCTTTTTTTTTTTTAATTTTTTTTGCGGTAAATCACCAACAAAAATATTTTTGGATCAACAAGAAGCTGATCTCTTGAATTAGTCATCACACACCTTCCTAAATGACTTTTATTTTTATTTTTATTTTTTTATGTTTGCTTCACACCATCGATCTTTATCGTTCTCCATAAAGGTTTACGCTAATTAAAAGAACCTATGGGTTATATATGATGATACAAATAATAAAATATAAACTAGAAATTAAGCTCTTGAAAAGTTTCGGTATAAATTGGACAATCAATTCATTTTTTGGTCATGGAAGGGTATAATTACTAAATTAAATAGAATAAACATATGTTTATGTAGTGACAAATGACAAGTAACTATTAAAAAAGATAACCAATTAATATTTTTGGCCACAACATCAATTGATAGAATTAATTTCTCAAACCTCACCATCACAATGCCTTGAAACTATCATTAGGACCAAAAACTATTTTTCTTATTTTTTTAATGGCATTAATTGTTTTGAAGAGGCCTATGCATTTTAAGATTAGTTTTTAAGTACTTAATTAAGGGTTTTAGTGCTTTCACGTGTCCCTTTTAAGGTTCTTTTTTTTTTTTGGTCAAGAGACTCAAGACATGTGCCCATGGCCTTGAAAGTTGAAACGTGCCCTTCCCTTTTTTTTGTTTGTTTCATAGCAATGCACTTCAAAACAAAAAGAAGTTCGACAGTTATGAATGTTTGACAAGTCAAAGTGGGTTTATAAGGGGATGGTTTATATATCCAATGGACAAAGCCTCTTTTTTGTTTTTCAGGGGGGCAATTAAAACGGAAAATTCAATTTTTCCTCTTAAATTTTTATGGTAGCAGGAGGGGGGAGTGCCCCCTTCCGTTCCATTCCCACCGCCATTTCGTGCGTGGAGAAGATAATTTTAACCTAACAAAAACACAGTTTGATATTGACGTTGGGATGAAGGCAAAATTATTAAAGGAGGCTTCGTCATAAAGTAGTATTTTTTTATTTTTGTCAGTACGTGCACTAAGAATCGAAATTAATCTGTTGGCCAATAAGAATGCCAATAGTCGCATTCGTTGTTATGATCATAAGGATCGTACAACCCTAATACATAGCGTATAACAGTATACATAGACCATATTATGAGAATATTGATTATAAACAAATATATTTATTAATTTATATGTTAAGCTATATAAGAGAGAGAGAGAGAGAGAGTCAAGGTCTTCGAAAACGGTAGGAAAAATTAGGCGGCGAGATTACATTCATGGAAAAGAAGGTAGAAGAAACAAGCTAGGCATGCAGTGCCATAGCATCCATCCACGTCGAAGAAAGTTGAGTGTACGTATTTACTTAGGAGTTCAAAATTAACTAGAACATAAAACCAAATTAGATCATTACATATTTGTTGTTTTCCCGGAGTACAATATTGTCATTTTAGGCATGCCCAAGAAAATGAATGAAACTATGACCACAGAGAGCGAGAGAGAGAGAGAAAGAGTGTCAAGGGGCCAACTTAATCACTTTGACCTAGAAAAACTTAAAGTCGGTCCAGACGATAATGTTTAAAATTATGAAACTACATCAAACGTTGTCAAAGTTGGGGGCCATTTGATGGACCTTTATGAGATAGAACCTTCGACACAGTCATAAAGTGCATTTTTTGCCGGATATTTTTCTTAGGAAAACAGAAAAAGTGTCGTCGAAAGCTTGTATTTTGTGGTTCCCAATTTTCAAAGAGAAAGAAAAAGAAAAGGTGAACTTCGCATACTCTATTTTCAAAAAGATAAATCATAAATCCATCACTTTCCTTCGACATGGGGAAATTTAAAGCTGAGTTCTTAAACTTTTATTCTCTATATAAAATATAATAATTAATTGGGGAATTCCTCAAAAAAGAAAAAAAAGAAAAATAAATAAATAAAAAAGGAGAGGTGACATCACTTGATATTTGATTTCCTAGACTGTCGTGAAAATGAAAACCACAATAAAATGCTTCTTCTTTGATCTCCAAACCGATTCATATATAACTTTATCGGTATATATATACTTTTACGTGGCCTAATTAAGGCAATAATTATGTTTTTCTATTGTAACATAATTACAGTCTGCTCCCTCGGGCATTTTGCTTAATCTAGCTACCTCTACCGATGAAATGACTCCAATACAGAAGCATACAAGCTATTCTCGGGGAAATCTCAGATTGAAATCTCCTAACATTCTAAAAAAATAAATAAAGTGAGTATCACTAAGATTTCCTATCAATATTAACTTTTTGTTGAGACAGAACACAGATTTATTTGCAAATCAAGAGATGCAAGGGATCACAAAATAGAGAGGGAGAGAGAGAGAGAATAGATTTAAGTCGTGCAAAATATATTTTTATTAATTTTTCTTAATTCCTCATGGATAATGTGAGTGAGGATTCAATCCTAAATATTCATGACAAAAGAAGTACATAAATATGCATGAAACAGATCGAACATATGCGCACGTACAATGGAATGTTTATGCGCGCAGCATAATTTTGCGCAAACACAATTATACTCTATAAAAAACTGCAGCTGTCACTAAAAACCCGAACACAAAATTCAAATATAATATCAAGAAATACAGCAAAAGAATTGTTCACACGTAAAATGGTAGAGAGATCTAGTACTAAATCATGGAATTAATTAATATTGTATGAGAAAAAGATCATGATCATACCTTCTCTTGGATCTAACTGAAAGAAATTAACCCTAATGGATTGCTTGAAAATTTATCAGAATATGGAAATTTCTGGTTTTCTCATGCTTCAAACAGCAGGTGAAACTGCAACATGATCTATTCTTTCCAGGATATATATATATATCGGGTGCTGAGGAAAGGACGTCAGATCATGCTGGCAGCTTCAACCGCTGGTGGTGCACGACAAGACCACTCTTATATACTCAGCTCCGTTCCTCTATTTTCTTCTTCTTCTTCATCTCCTGGTTTGGTTAAAGAAGATGAGAGGATATAAATAGAATGAGAAACTTTAAAGGACTTCCACTTCAAATATCTTCCGGTACACTCTTACTAGTTCCAAACTCGTAATTCTTGTCTCTATGCGAAAATGATTCAACGAAATACAACGTAATGGTCAGTCAAGTGGTCAAGAGTCTTTTCCATTAACAATACAACAACAACAACAACATTAATAAACTAATAATAAAAATTAGTAGTAATAGTAATAATAATAATATTAAAACAAGTGGTATAATAGGCGCACAGTATATAAAGTATTATTTATTTAATTTCTTTTCAAATGAATAAGCTTTATTAATTAAGAAAAACAAATTAAATTACAAGACCTAATGACATTAAATTACAAGCTACACCTTACTAATTAAACATCGATCTATTAGGGCGTTTTCACCAAGAAGAGGATATATGCATGCATGTCAAAGTGAATATCATGAACAGCATCCCTAGACTTGCCACGAAAGATGCGAGAGTTTCTCTCATGCACCAGATGGCATACTTACGCAGAAGCCGCAAACAATATCAATTTGAAAACAAGGCAAATTAAACAAGAGAATTACTTACCTTTGAAGTACTTTCTTAACAACCAACGAAAGGTATCGACCCAACACTTGTGATCGCAGGGGATGCAGCACTTGTTACAAAGGGAGAGCCAAATCCTTTCTTTTTTTAATTTTTTTTTAAATTTTTATAAGTAAACAAAATTCATTAAAAAACGCAATCTACGTACACATGACGCAGAATAGAGAAAAATAGTAAAATCAATAACCAAAAAAAAAAAAAAGTGCACAAAATTTTACAAAATTAGAGATATTGAAAAAGGACATTGATAGAGATTCACTCAAAAATGGATTTAAGAAGAAAAAAAATAGTTCTAAATTTAAACCTGTCTTCTCGCAATAATTGAAACTTCGAGCATTCATTTTTCTCCAAATGCACCACATTAAACATGAAGGGGATGCATTAATTCCAAATAATATTAATTAAAATCATTCCAATTAAACCTATCATTTCCAACATGGCACCAACTCAGCTCTATCACCCGTCTAGGCATAACTTACTCAACTTCAAACATCGAGAAAACCAAATTTTACAATTCTCTTGCAATGTCACAGTGAAGATGTAACGCCTCCAAAATTAGTTAATTAAGATAATTAACTTGGAGAGTTACTCTTAGTCAATCTCCACTAATCAACTTACATTTAGTTGGATTTACTACCTTAAACACTAACTATATATTAGAGTAAAATTAGTAGAAAGCGAAAAAAAAAAAAAAAAAAAAGATCTAAGCCGAAATTAAAATATCTTCAACTATATATATCATGCATGCACTATCATCAATGCAAACACAATTCATTTTCCTTAAAACCATTGTACTTAAAACATTTCAAATCACTTCAAAACATATTTAACGCATATCATTATTTAAATGAAGATACAATTTTATTTTCTAAATAAATCAATTTTCAATAAAGCTAAGATATATATATATAAAAGCACGTTCCTCTTCTATTCTATGTGCGCCGGTGATGGAAAAGTTTTATTAGCTGGACGGTGTTGAAGTAAAGCGTGCAACATGCATAACGTTTTGATGATTCTAATTTGTCTGGTTGTTGGACGAGGATGTCAAACCAGCACTGGCGAAAGTACTCCAAATCATCTTTAATTACAGATTCTCATAGTAATTAGCCACGTGCAAAACGTGAACCATATTTCGACATGTGTCAAATGCCAACACTTTTTTTTTTTTTTTTCCAACTAAAATTATTACACATGAGAAGATTGGTTGGCCTATATATTTAGAGAAAATCTTCGATCCGGATGGTACGTAAAAGATCATTTTTATAGCATCTAATTAGCATTTGACACATAAGCTAAAAGTACCCATTATATTAAAACTACAATAGAAACTAGAACATTAAAACATCTTTTATTTCTTTATAATCATACCTAACCATCTCTACCTCCCAGCCGCCGTCGCCGCCATCAAAGACCTCGCCTAAAGACCGCTGGAAGACCACAGGCTGTCATAATCGAGAGAAAGAGAGGGAGGTTATGGCCAGAGAGAGAGGAGAGGGGGTTACGGCCAAGTTTGGCCGGAGCATGGCCAAACTTAGCCGCGCGATGGGGCCTGCGAGAGAGAGATGAATTGAGAGGGGGGTGGGGGTGACGCACAAAGAGAGAGAGAAGGGGGGAGAGAGGGGGGGTTACGGCCAAGTTTGGCTGCGCCATGTGGCCAGACTAGGCCGCTGGTCATGCGGCTTGCGGCTAGACTTGGCCGCAGGCCACATCGTGAGGCCAAGTATGGTTGTGCTCCAACTAGATTTGGCCGTAACTCTCTCTATGTTCATCTCTTTCTAAGTTCATCTCTCTCTCTCCTTTGGCTTTCATCTATCAGAAAATAGGAAGATTCCGGCGGTGGTCAATGGGTTTTTGGCAGCGGCATTCTGCCAGAAGGTGGGGATGATTTAGGTGTAGTTTGACTAGGGTTAAGATGAGTTAGTTTGATTTTGATAGGGTGTTTTCAATTCTATTATAATTACTATATTTAGATAAGGTGTTTTAATTTAATGGGAGGCTGTAAAACACCACTTTTACATTCCATCCGAATAGAAGTGTCTCATATATTTATCTTTCAAAGTTTTACGTACGTTAAATTTTTGTTTAGGTGGCTTCGAGTCGTACTGCTTAACCATTTAAGCTTCTTTTCTTCTGGGGTATGTGATAACTGCAGCTTGCTATGTGATTTTGATGATATTGCTTTACATAATTTTGATGATATTGTGTGCAGTTCTTGATTTTGATTGGTAGTACGTGATTATTGCAAAACACCGATAATTAACCCCTGTAGGCTAGAGGCTCTAGCTAGCTCTAGCTAGCTAGGTGCTGTTTGGCGTTTTCCATCTTTTTTTTTTTTTCCTCAAAGAGGGGGGAATTGAAGGGGGAAAGGGAAAGTTGTTTGGGGTCTTTGGATGTAAATTTCAATAATATTATAATTATCATAATAGCATGCTATGAAAAAAAATATTATAAATAATTAAAAATACTTTCACTTTTTTTGCAAAGACAAAATAGAATTTTCCTTTTTTGAGACGTAGTGAGAGATTTTCCTTCTAACATGTATAATTAATAGAGATAAAAATATCCTAATCATAATTTTTTTTTTTTGGAACTAGCATGCATAACAATGCTGAAAAATATCTATCATATATATAATACTTTTTCATTCTAAACTTTTGCTTGATAATAAGCTGAAAATATTCTTTCATAAAATTAATAAAACTTCCATACTATTCATAAACATGTGCCTTAATTATTCTCTTTCCGATCCACACTAATCAAATCATTCAAATAACCACAGTGTTGGGCCTCAAGCAACTCAATCATTTTTAAGTCAACACAGGTAATTAAGCCCACGTACGTTCAAATGACTAAAACTTGATAGCTAGCTTATCAAATAGTATTCATAACAGTTTCAAGGAATTAAACAAACATAACAAGCTAATCAAGTACTCAAGAAGCGAGGCTGCTCTCAAACAACTCAATCAAGCATTTACTCATGCACGTGTGAAGACTGCTTTCCCAGCTAATCGGCCCTTCAAACAACAACAGTGCAATTTCTTTCTTTGCACTCTTGACTGAATCACTGCCGGGAATTGAATGACATTCCTGAAAGTCGTGTTATAATGATTGATTATTAGCGGCGATTTTCAAAAGTTGCCGCTAATGGTGGACTCATATGAG
Source organism: Betula pendula (assembly GCA_900184695.1). Lineage (NCBI taxonomy): Eukaryota > Viridiplantae > Streptophyta > Magnoliopsida > Fagales > Betulaceae > Betula > Betula pendula. The sequence continues at coordinate 43,409 of FXXK01000140.1, read as the reverse complement.
AAAAAAGTTTAATATTTAGCAGCGACATGCAAATAAATTGCCAGGAATGCACCGGATTTAGTAGGCCACTATTAGCGACAACATTTGTCGCAACTAATAATAAAAATAAAAACTTTAAAATAAAAGGCTATTAGCGGCAACATATAGTTGCAGCTAATAATCTATTGATAGTCCATCACCGCTATTGACAGACCATTAGGAGTGACATATTGGTATAAAAATCTTTTAGTGGCAAGTTGGCAACAAAAAAAAATTATTAGCTGTGACTTTTGGGTTGCTGCTATTGATCATTAGCGCCCGACTATTAGTGGCCGCATGTCGCTGCAATTGATCAATAGCTAGCTAGCTGTGACAAAGTGCGCAAATTTCTTCTAGTGAAGCTTCAACAATATCATATATTTTCAAATCTCATATATATCCATTGCTAATGAGCAATGAGCAAATTTCTTGTAGTGATATCAAATTGCATGTATCATTAATCCAAGGTTACAATAAAATTAATCATTTTCACTTTCCATTTCTTCATAAGATCGATTTCAGTTTTCATTGCTTCAAACAACTCCTCCTGAAGATTTTCAAAATCAGATATTTTTTTTTTAAAAAAAAAAACCCTAAGCATTTATACTAGCATTTTATACATAATATGAGCTATTTCCATCATGGCACTATGGTGGTGCTCCAATGATGTGTGAGTGAATCACTTGACTGCTAGGATATCAAATTTAGGGTTCAATGCACGTTAAATGTCTTGATTAACTAGCTAGTCCTAGCATGAAGCAATACGTAGTACAACGATAAAGGCACATCAATGAGTAGGAGGATCCTGGATTTAATTAATTCTCTTAATTATTAAAATTACAAAAATCTTTAGTATTGTAGCATATTTCTTTTTTAATTTACAAAATATAAAATGAAGGAACTTGCGCCTTTATTCAATGTGAAAACAGTGTTGAAAAGATTTTCCAAAGGTGAGAATAAAGCAGCATGAAGGAACTAGGAAGTCTTCACATAAAGGAAGGGATATATTAAATACAAGATGTACATGTTGAATCTCAGTACGTGTGAGGTTTTTTGAAGATTAAGATATGCTTACAATTAATACATATATAAATTCAAGACTATTCAAGCTCCTCTCTTTGCATTTTTCTCCATTAATCTTCATTTATATTTGGTTCCTGCTTTTTTGTCCTCTTTGGTCTTCGTTCTTTCCACCGACTGGGAAAAGGAGGAAGGAAGACTCTCATATTTTTCCTTCTCTCTTTCTTGCCTAAAATATTTATCAGATAAATTAAGAACCCCAAGCTTGTTAATTACTTGCATTCCAAGAATGCAAGACATTAATTCATACTCTCGATCACTAAAGTAGTTTCTACCATATAATTAATTCTTGCTTTCGAGGAAGCTGCCTGATATAGTTTGATCTGTTCGATGAATGTATTATATATCTTTAATAATCGAAACACAAATAAGGAAAAACGTGTATGTGGATTCTTCTCTCACTCACATCAATATTAATCGATCGATCACCAAAATAAGAAAAAACGTGTAATCTTCAACTTCTCTTTGAGGAATTCTTTTTAATATTGTATTTGTTTAGCAAAATTAATATGAACTTAAGACCTGCCTATATTGTTCCACGTACATCTTTTTTTCTCGATTCATACACGAAAGTTATCTTGCCATTTATTCTTCTTCTTCTTCTTCTTCTTTTTTTAATTTTTTTTTTATATCTCATATCATACGATATACAATTAATTGTATAAAAGATGTATATACATAAAGTACGTGTAAATACACTAACAGTAAAAAAAAATAAGAAAAAAATGTAAAATCGGTCTTTGTGGTTAGCCTAAATTATAGATTACTTCCTGTGGTATAAGAAAAAACTCAGCGGTCCCTGTGATTGGCCAAAATAACAAATCACTCCTTAAAGTAAATTTTTATTAGTCATTTTAACAGAAACCGTTAGTCTGTCAAGTCAAACCAACAAGGTGGTGCACTATTGTTAAAATGACTGACGTGACAAACTAACGGTTTTTGCTAAAATAACTGACAGAAATTTGTTTCAGTGAGTGATTTATTATTTTGACCAACCATAGGGACCTTTGAATTTTTTCTTATACTACAAGGAGTGATTTGTAATTTAGGCCAACCACAAACACCAACTTTGTATTTTTTCTAAAAAATAAATATAATATTTTTTAGGAATGTTGGGACATAAAAGAATTTTTTTTTTTTTTTTCAAAGAAGAGTTATATAACTACTAAATCATTATACATTTCAATTTGAATCTGCAGGGATTCCAATGGCGAATTTAGAAAAAGGCATGGATGGATGATGAAATAGTAATATATCTCTTAACTACATGTACGTTTGGTCTTATATATATGTATTGCAAATTGCAATAAAGATTTTTTTTTTTTTGACAAAAACAACAAAAAAAAAGATTTAAAATGCAAGATCTAAACACATCTATTGGTAACATTAATTGGTAGTAAGAACTTTATGGTTGAAGTCTTTAGCAGGTCTATTAATGAGGATTAATTATAGCTTATTTTCGGATTTTAGAATTTTAGAATTAGAGTAATTGAGTTCCATAAAGAAAAATGAAAGTGGATACAACTTCAATAAATCTTCAAACTTAGGTTGAGACTCTAAATTACATTTAATTTAAAAGTTAATAAAATAAGATGGAATGAGGACAAAAATAGAAATTAGAACGCATCCAATTCTTTATCTCTTAAACTAAACCCCAGACTAGGAATTATATTCGATCGTGTGGTTTGTACCTATGCTGAATTTGAAAATTAAACTTTCATTAATTGGCATTAGAGTTCGCTAAGTTTTTCTTCTAATCACCAAACGATAGAGTCTCACCTATATATATCAATCACATGCATAGATATATTATATTCTACATTTTTTTTTTTATTAAAAATAACAATGAGATATATATTATTTGATACTCCTCAGAAGATACAAAAATGAAAAAGAATTCAAATCAATAATAAGCCCTAGTCCTGCGCGGTAATAGTGAACATATATAGATAGACTTTATGCCAAAAAAAAAAAAAAAGGGTATATCATTTTCACACGCATTCTTAAATTAGACAACTCATGGGATTTCATTAATTTTATGTTATCAATCAAAATTGCGAAAACACCCTTAAGATCAAGTGGACCAACTTGGTCACCTAGCCTTAATATCGTGAAAATCAAAATATGAAAGTTCTATCCACAGGTTAAATTATTGATTCCAATAAGCAAGAAGCCTCACAAATTTCACTTCTTCATTAAGACCTACAAATTTAAATGACATTTATTGAAAAATAAAATTGTGAATCAAAAATAGTAAATAAGAAATTAAGATGAAATTTTTGAACGTGCTTTCTAATCCCTTCTATATACGCATAGAACCAAATTGTTGTAGGCATTCCAAAATCTCTAGCGTTTAGCCTCGAATTTCACACTTTCTAAGTCTCCCAAAAGTTTACTTTGGTAGTAAGAACTTTATGGTTGGAGACTTGGAGTCTTTAGCAGGTCTATTAATGGGGATTAATTACAGTTTATTTTCGGATGCATTGATATTCTCTTTCTTTTCCCTTTTTTTTTTTTTGTAAAAAAATAGTTCTAGTTGATGACATGCATGCGAAGAGTAGGTGAAGAAAATAGAGATATAATCAAATCTATGTGACTAATTCCTCCTGCTTCCCTTCTTTTAATTTTAGAATTTTTAAAATTAGAGAGTAAGTTCCATAAAGAAAAATAAAAGTGGATGCAACTTCAATAAATCTTCAAACTCAGACCGAAACTCTAAATAATATTTAATTTAAAAGTTAATTTGATATATCTTATATTAGATCGATCGAATGAGGATAGAAAAAGAAATTGACCGCATCCAACTCTTTATCTCTTGAACCAAACCCTAGACTAGCAATTATATTCTTGATCGAGGTTGTCTATATATGCTGAATTTGAAAATTAAACTCTCATAATTAATTGGCAATAGAGTTTGCTAAGTTTTTCTTCTAATCACCAAACGATAGAGTCTCATATATATATATATATATATATCAATCACATATTTTACATTTAAAAAAATAAAAAATAAAAATAACAAGAAGATATATATTATTTGATACTCTTCAGAGAAGATACAAAAATAAAAAGAATTCAAATCAATAATAATTAATAAGCCATGCAGTTATAGGGAACATAAATAGGCTTTATGCCAAAAAAGGCTATATCATTTTCACACGCTTTTTCTACATTAAACAACTCACGGATTTCATTTTATGTTATCAATCAAAATTGCGAGCACACCCTTTCAGATCAAGTGGACCAACTTGATTCCAATAAGCAATTAAGAAGTTACTGTGAAGCTTCTAAGTCCTAACCTCCTTTTAAATGACATTTATTGAAAAGTAAAATTGTGAATCAAAAATATCAATTAAGAAATTACCATGAAATTTCTGTACGCGCTTTCTAACCCTTATATATACGCAAACAACCAATTTGTTGTAGGCATACATTCCAAAATCTCTAGCGTATTTTTAGCCTGGAATTTCACACTTTCTGAGTCTCCCAAAAGTCTCTCTCTCTCTCTCTCTCTCTGTGTGCTTAATTATTAGGCACCATTGTCATGTCTGATCTAGCCATGTGTGATGAAGAACAGTTGTCCGTCTCCAAGGCCCACAAGCGGAGGTGGCGGAAGGTTTTCAGAGCCATATACTTCACTAGGGTTCTTGTTTCTTCGTCCAAGAAAGAAATTGACAAGAATGACCCTCTCTCGTGCAGTCTCTCTTACGTTGCCATTGACATGCAGCCAGCTGCCGACGAGGATCCCTGGCTTGACAAACACGTTTCGTTTCTCAACGTCGATCGCAAAAGGTTGAGTGAAATGGTAAGGGACAAAAACTTTGAGTATTTGAGTCACTTTGGAGGAGTCAAAGAAGTTGTTTCAGTCCTTGAAAGTGATGTAAAAGATGGTATTAATGGTAGGGAGGCTGATGTTATACATAGGAAGGAGTTTTTTGGTGCCAATAAATACAAAATGGCACCACCCAAACGCTTTCTTAGCTCAGTGATTGAAGCATTTACAGATACAACTATAATCCTTCTTTTGGTAAATGTTATACTCCCTTTACCCCATCGTATCAACGAAGATGGGTGGAAAGGTGGGTGGTACGACTGTGGGAATATCATTGTTGCTGTCGTTTTGGTTGTTGCTGTGTCGTCTTTGAGCAACTTTAAGCACTCAAGGGAATTGGAGAAGCTTTCAAGAAAGATAAGTGATATCAAAGTAGAAGTTGTGAGAGATGGGAGGCGACAGCCTATATCCATCTTTGAAGTTGTTGTGGGTGATATTGTGTGGTTGAATATCGGCGATCAGATTCCGGCAGATGGGTTGTTCTTAGAAGGGCATTCATTGAAGGTGGATGATGAGTCTAGCAACCACGTTGAGATCCATGAAAGCAGAAATCCATTTTTGCTCTCCGGGACAAAGGTGATGTCAAATAACCTTTTTTTAATCATGAAAGTAGTGGTTGTGGAAATGGGGATCCAGGCAAAATCATGATATTTGATTGGCTAATAGAATGATTAATTAAGACCATATATTATATTAAACTATGCCTTTTTTCTGGTCCTGCCTGAAGTCTCTTTAATTTAGAAGTTGTCATATATATCCAGCATTCATGTACCGAAAGAATTGGCATTTCCTTTCTATCCGTCTCTCAATTTATTTATTTATTTTTGTTTTTTTGTGATTGTCCCACGTATCACACACTGATCAGCAGAAACATCAATTTGGAACCATTTGGAGGCATGTAGCATCCAGTTTAATTAATCCCAACCATTTAATGAACCTTCATGATCGGTGTGTGTTTGTTTGTCAATATATATATAAATGTGGTTTAAAGAGTACAACTTTTAGAGTAATGAAAGGTTCATCAATTTTGATGAACACAAGGATGACATCTATCATTATTCTAACTTTTATTACTAGTCCCTTACCTACTATATACTAGTCTACGTAGTACTTATTACGTCAGTTACTAAATAATTAATTTTGATTGTAACTGATGTGACAGTGCCACATAAACTATCAAATTAGTTTATAAGTCTACCTATTGTACTTGTCACATCAATTACTAAATAATGCCGCATAGACTGTCTAGATGTTATACTATAGTGTAGCACCCTACCCTTTATTTACAAAGGCGAAAGTGAAAATAACTAAATTTTTGCATGACGCTACTATACTATTACCTCAAATAACCTAGCGGATCGAATACATTTTTGCTTTTACAATAATATTATCAATTCACCAATAAAATACATAAACCAGAGCTTTTATTTCATAATGAAAAGTCATTAGAAAATAAAACTTTAATGTTTGTACATAATTATTAAAATATGACACATGCGTCATATAAACAAACAAATCAAACTAGCTAGATTAACTCATCTCAAGTCAGCACTCCATAAGCTAATGACCCCTGATATACTCAATAAAATACATCTCAGCGCAAGTGGTTGTACATCAATTCTTAACGTGCAACACTTATTCTAAAAATTTAAGCTAATAAAAATTAATAAATTTAATTATTTGATTTATATTCAAACAGGTAACGGATGGCTTTGGTTTCATGCTTGTCACTTCTGTGGGGGTGAACACTGTATGGGGCGAGATGATGAGTTCAAGAAACTCTACATTCTTGAATGAGAAGATGCCACTGCATGCATGCCTGAGCAAGCTATTTTCATATATTGTGACAATTGGGTCCGTTGTTGGTGTAGTCGTTCTGGCAGTTCTGCTGATTTGGTACTTCACAGGAAACACAAAAGATGGCAGGGGAAACAGGGAATTTAATGGCGACAAGACGAAGTTTATTGATGTGATAGATGCAGTGGCGAACATTGTTAATGTTATTGGCATTATCATCGTGGTGGCTATTCCGATAGGCCTGCTTCGGGCTGTGACTCTAACTCTAGCTTATTCTGTGGAGCGTATGATAGTTGATCATGCCATGGTCAGAAAACCATCAGCTTTCTGGGAGACAATGGGCTCGACCACAACAATCTGCACAGACAAAACAGGCATCCTTACATTAAACGAAATGGAAGTAACAGAGTTTTGGCTTGGAAAGGAAGCAGTGAAGAATGTAACATCATTGGATATGCAAGGTAATGTTCTCAAACTACTGCAACAAGCCGTTGGTCTAAACACAACAGGTACAATTTACAAACCACATTCTGCATCAGTTCTTGAAATTTCTGGTAGCCCGACGGAGAAAGCAATACTTTCTTGGGCTTTGTTTAATATGGGTATGAAGATGGAAGAAGTTAAGAATAATTATGAGATCATCCATGTAGAGGCTTTCAACTCTGTGAAAAAGAAAAGCGGTGTTTTGGTGAAGAGCAACAGTGAGAATACAATTCATACTCACTGGAAGGGAGCTGCTGAGATGATATTGACCTCGTGTTCAACTTATTATGACAAAGCGGGGATGCTGAAACCAATTTATGCAGAAGAAAAGCTACAGCTTGAGACTATTATTACGAACATGGCAGCGAAAAGCCTCCGATGCATTGCCTTTGCTAACAAAGAAATAGGAGAAGAAAGCGGGCAAGTTCTTGAGAAGCTTGAAGAAAACGGACTGACATTAATAGGGTTGGTTGGCTTGAAGGACCCGTGTCGACCAGGAGTCAGAGCAGCTGTAGAATCATGCAGAGATGCTGGCGTGAATATCAAAATGATCACCGGTGACAATGTGCACACAGCAAGGGCTATAGCTATTGAATGTGGGATTCTCAATCCTGATGATGGGGATTTGATTAATGAAGCTGTATTAGAAGGGGAACAATTTAGAAATTACTCAGCGGAAGAGAGAATGGAAAAGATCAATAAAATCCGTGTAATGGCCCGGTCATCCCCTTCTGACAAGCTTCTGATGGTGCAGTGCTTGAAGCAGAAAGGCCACGTGGTCGCAGTCACAGGTGATGCAGCCAATGATGCACCTACTCTAAAGGAAGCTGACCTTGGGATTTCCATGGGAATTCAAGGAACTGAAGAGGCAAAACAGAGCTCAGATATTGTTATCTTGGATGATGATTTCAAATCTGTGGTGACAGTGTTGAGGTGGGGAAGGTGTGTCTACAACAACATTCAAAAGTTCATTCAGTTTCAGCTCACAATGATTGTCACCGTCCTTGTCATCAACTTTGTTGCAGCTGTTTTCTCTGGTATGGCTCCACTGACAGTAGTCCAGCTATTATGGGTGGACATAATAACGAACACCTTGGGAGCATTAGCCTTGGCTACAGAGGAACCCAGTAATAATCTCATGCTAAAGCCGCCGATTGGCCGATCAGAGCCACCCGTAACAAGAATCATGTGGAGGAATCTCATTGCTCAGGCTTTGTATCAGGTAACCATCCTACTGGTTTTACAATTCAAAGGAAGGTCCATCTTTGGTGTCGACGAGAAGGTTAAAAGCACCCTGATTTTTAACACTTTTGTCCTCTGCCAAGTCTTCAACGAATTTCATGCGAGGAAGTTGGAGAAGAAGAATATATTCACTGGGTTGCTTAAGAACACGTTGTTTTTAGCAATCATTGGAATTACCGTACTTCTTCAATTGATAATGGTGGAGACACTGGATTTGGGGCAGTGGGGTGCTTGCATTGGACTTGCGGCTCTGTCATGGCCAATCGGTTGGCTCGTCAAGTGCATTCCGGTTTCAGGCAAGCTGTTGGCAAACCAAAGAGCTTCTGCATCCTGAAAGTCTATCTATGATTAGCTCTCACCTTTGAAACTCCGTATTTTCCTTTCTCTAGTAAAAGTTTTAGGTTCCTTGTTATTCAGCTTTCATCGCAAAAAACAGTTTTTCTCCTTTCAAATTTATGTAAATAATGAATCTAGTTACTAGCTAGCTATGAACTCTTCATGTCATGATTGGAATTTTCTTCAGTAGAAGATAATTATATATGTAGCAAACGAGTTCGTACTCTCTTTGCCTTTACAAACTTTCACATATATAATTTCTCCTAAAAGAGGGCAATATATGTCGGGAAAAAAATATAATGCTAATGCATGCATATAAACTTTACTGAATACTTCCTGCTAGCTAGTCTCGATATGGCATTTCCATGTGCTACACTCTCAACCTTTTACCTGATTACCTCCCCGGCCACCCCATTAAAACAGACAACAATAAAAAAATAAATAAATAAATAAGACACCAATAATGTTTAAGAAAATGAGAAGAAACAACTAATCATTAGTTGGAATGCACAGCCTGAAATTAAGACCACAACTGTGCATTTTTCTATTAAGGGAGGGGAATAGTGATAAGCCCCATCCTGTGAGAAAAAAAATTTAAGATGTACGAACTACATTAAGTTTGGCATTGTTCTAATAAAAAAAAATATCATATATATTAATGCTTTATTTGTTTTGGCGTAAAATGATTTCTAGAAAATATTTTTTCGCATTTTTCAGTGTTTGGTGCAATGAAAAATAATAGTCAACGAAAAACATTTTTCCTTTTTTAAAATTTTTATAAAATAATTTCTCTTTTTTAAACCGTAAATCATTTTCTGGATTTGATCTTGATCTTATTTTTAAATCGACGAACCACCACCAAGCCAACACCAGACCCTGGACCACCATCGAGCCACCCGGCAATATAATGAATATGCGGCAAAATGATTGTACAATGTTACTAATTTAGTAGAAAGCTAATTTATTACCTTGTCATGCACATACTTGAAAGGAATACTGGCTTACCTGATAATTTATTTTGTCATTCATGCCAACTATACCATCTTATACATCATGTAATATTTCCTGCTTTTAAGTCATTATAAAGAATTGCTTTAGAAATGAAAGAAAGGGGTGTAAGTTCTAAATTTGCTCGATCTCATAGCTAGATTAATCTATTTACTGAGGTGACTCATTAAAAATCTTTTAATTTTTTTTGTTCTTCAAATAAAATATTATGGTATCTGAATTTTTGGAGTATTAATATTTAGACACTTCGAGTTAGTTTGATGTTATGATGGCCTTATGGTTATGGACATCAATTGTGTTGGAGGACCGTTTTATGCATTCTTTTTCTTGACTTTCTTCCAAGATTTAGAGGATTGTGTCATTTATGATCTTTTTTAGATTATTTATGGGCTCATTTCTTATTTTCTGTTTTCAGATTTAGCATAATCGATTTCGTTTGAGTTTGTTATTAGAGAGTCCACTCATTTTTCGGTTTTTTAATTCCTTGTTTCCCTTCTCCTATTTGCTCAAAGAAAAAAAAAAGTGTTGGAGGACATATCATATGTTGCTAGATATTGTTGTTATTAGTTATTTTGAGCGTGTTGTGATTTTGATTTGCAGGCATTTTGTGGAATGTCAGCATTACAGTTGTTACAATGCATGGATGTAACATTTAATTTTAGAACAATGGTTGAAATTTAAAAAAAAAATCATTTTAAAATACTTAAAAAATTCTATAATTACAGATCATCCATTCAAATTTATATTAAGCACAGAGAATAGAAAGAGTATATCTAGGACTATTAATTTTGGATACGACCTACAAATTAAATATGAAATTAGAAGGTTATGGTTTAGTATAAATTGGTCAATTTGTTTGACCCGCGAGTTGATCCGTTTTTAAAATTATATATGTTTTTATATGATAAATATATGTTAAAACGGATCAAATTAGTTATGTTTGGATCAAAACGTGTCAAACGAGTCGTATTGAGTTAGATCAGACTAGTCAATTCGGTCCGTGTTAAAAGGGTTGACATATTTAACTAAACGGGTCGAATTCGAATTAATCCTTAATAAATTAGTAGGTCAAATAAATAAACTCGAATCCAACCCGTCAACCCGATTATTAGCCAAAAGTCTATCGGTTATTGTGTGAAAATTAAATACATGACAGCATAAAGGGTGTGGAATCTATGCTAGACTTTTTTTTTGGGCCTATAAGAACACAATGAATGAAAAGGATAACTTTTTCACCTCTTCTGAATGCCTTTTGATAAATTCAATCTTTATTATGGCAACTTACAAAAAAAAAAAAGAAAAAAAAAACTTTATTATGGCCAATAGCATTGATTTCAAATATAGAGGTTATAGTGGAAAAGTTGACAACTAAGACACCTTTATAGGCCACTCTAGAGAACCGTACAACTCGTAATGTACGAATGAATTCTTTTCATTGTGACTCAAAAAGAAAAGTAAAACTTACAAAAAAAAAAATTCCTAGCTTCCATGGTGTGCTGCACTCATTGGATAGTGTTACTACTTACTTCAAAGGAACTCCACTAATTAAGTGGGTCATGTTTGCTAAATAGATTTTGAGGCTTAAAGGTAATAAATTTAGGTGGGATTTTTTTCTTATATTTAAATATTTTACTAAATAATTTGAATTTTAAATCATTCATTTATGCAGAATTCATTTTGGTTGCAAGATATTTAATTTTGACAAATGATATATTTTGTATTGAGCTATTTTAATGTAGCTACATGTTTTGCGTAAAATGAAATTTATTTTTTTTCTAAAAATTATTTTAATGAAACATTTATTTTAAAATCATAATGAAATTATGAGTTTTATTACTACCTTAAAGGTGCTATTTAGAGAATAGTTAAAAACAAAAAACAACAAAAAAAAAAAAAAAAATGGAAAAGAGGCCCTAGTCCATGGTGATGCTGCCCCCAAAATCTTCTTTAACAAGTAATGCTATTCGCATTTTTATTTTTTCATATCTATTCTTTTACATTCATATATGATTTATAAAATTATCACAAATTTAATTATAATTTTAAAAAGTACTAAAGAAATGAGTGTAAAACAATAGGAGCTTATGTGGCATTGATCAATCGTCGTATCTTTTTTTTTTTTTTTCTCTTGTCGTATCTGTTCTTAAAGAGTGGGGAGTTCGGATCTGAAGTATTGTCCTTTTTCCCCTAAATTCTTTTCAGGTCGATTTCTGGTGTTCACTAATTACCAATACGCAGTAGATGAAAGAGAGAAAAGAAAAACAAGGATTCACTGCATGCCTGACATGAGAGCTTGGGTCCCCACCTCCAGAAAGATTGACATTTCCAGGGCATTTTATATTGGCACCTCAAGCCTCAAGGCATGCATAAGGTCAGCCCTATTCAAGTTCCTCTCTCTCTCTCTCTCTCACAAGTTTCAATTTTTATTAACCCTTGTGGATGGACATAAGTATTAATCTGCTTATATGGATATTTGTAGAAAACAATTTGTCTAAATCCTATGTGTTTGTGTTGCAAAGAGAAATTCATCAGAAAGACCAACTAATTTCGATTCACTGTATAACTCATCGAAAATGACTTTTCATATTCTTATGTAATGGACCCATGTGCACATTTTAGCCCTTTTGCTTCTGTATCATTAACAGAGTAACATGCATGATTTGAAACGGTTATTTAATCTGAAAGATCTGTTATTTATTTTCAAATAAAATGTGGGATCTATATTTTTTTAAAAATAAAATGCTCTTTCTTCCATAGAATTTTCAAAGTCACAACTGCTAAGAATGGGATTCACCATCTGTGGGATGAGCAAGGTTTACGGGTTGAGGAAGAAAGCCAAATCAAGAGGGTAGCAGTTGATTTCTACAAAAATCTTTTGGGGTCTAATGATCTAATTTTTGATGAAAGGAAAGCTAACAGGATTTCTCAGTTAGTGCAGAAGCGGATTTCATCTGATCAGTATGATGAGCTGAGGAAACCAGTTGGAGATGAGGAGATTAGGAAGACAATTTTTGCTATGAAGAATAACAAATCTCCAGGTCCAGATGGGTTCACGGCTGAATTTTTCAAACATGCTTGGCCAATTATTGGAGGTGATGTGCTTGATGCTATAAATTCTTTTTTTGTGTCTAGTAAACTTTTGAAAAGAGTAAATGCTACCATTATTACTTTGGTTCCTAAGAAGATTAATCCTGCTTCTATGGGGGATTATAGGCCAATTTCTTGTTGCAACTTTATTTATAAATGCATCACTAAGATTTTGGTGAATCGATTGGTCTCTTGCTTGGATGAGATTATTAGTTCAAATCAAACAGCTTTTGTGCCAAATCAAAGCTTTTCTGAGAATATTTTGTTGGCTCAAGAGGTGTTATCATAAGAAGGGTGGGAAAGCTCGTTGTACTTTGAAAGTTGATCTCATGAAAGCGTATGATTCTGTAAATTGGGATTTTTTGCTTCATTCTTTGGCTTGCTTTGGTCTTCCTGCTGAATTTATTAACTGGGTGCGTGTTTGTATCACTTCTCCTAGTTTCTCGGTGGCTGTTAATGGCTCTTTAGAAGGGTTTTTTGATGGGAAGAAGGGCCTTAGGCAAGGAGACCCCTTGTCTCCTTACCTTTTTGTTATTGCTATGGAGATTTTGGATAGTCTGTTGAAGGAGAAAGCAGTGGCACAATCAGGCTTCAAGTTTCATGATAAGTGCTCTTCCCTCAAGCTTACTCATTTATGTTTTGCAGATGATCTCTTTGATTTTTTCTGCGGCTAGTCTTGAGTCTGCAATGGTTATAAACAGTGGTGGAGCCAGAGTAGTGATTCAAAGGGGTCAAGATTTTTTTTTAATGATAAAAAAAAGTTAAACAAAAATTAATTAAAAATATTAAAGAATGTAACTAACGAAATAAATAAATAATTCAATAAATTTTAATTATTGTTTAAAACATATAAATGTAACTTATAATTTCTTTTGTCACACTTGGCGTTAATTTATTTAATTGTCCTCAACAAGTCTTCATATTTTTAAATTCCTGCATGATTTATTCATTACTGATAGTCTTGAATATATCAATCTCATTGTATGTAACCAAATAATCATTCATCTATTGATTTTTCATTCAGTTAAATAAATAATCATCTATTTAATTGTCCTCAACAAGTCTTCATATTTTTAAATTCCTGCATGATTTATTCATTACTGATAGTCTTGAATATATCAATCTCATTGTATGTAACCAAATAATCATTCATCTACTAATTTTTCATTCAATTAAATAAATAATTTTCAACAATTTTTTTTAGAGATAGATTTTCCTAAGAAATCTTGCAATTGTTTTATATAGCAATAAAATAGCAATAAAAAGAAAAAAGAGAAAACAGCTAAGTCATGATTCCCTTTAGTCTAAAGTACCGGTAGAAAGCACATGCCCTTTCCGTTTTTTTTTTTTTTTCTTGTGCGTGTCTTTTATATCTATTAATATTATCAACAATGTGAGTTAAGTCGTCGTCGTTTCGTTCATGCTTTTTAGAATTTTGGACTTTTGTCAAAATGGTTCACAGGTGTCGCATTTAGCTTAAAGCCTTAAAACAATTTTTATTTTTTTCTAGACTAAAGGCTTCAACAATTAAATGAGCGCTTCTCATCATCAATAAAACGGCTCGTTTTGGTAAACAAAATACAAAGCTAAACGGTGTGTTTCGGCAAAAAATAAAAGACTGCATCTTCAACCTTGGTCTTCTTCAACCTTCGTATGAACTCTCTGACCTAATTATCAAAACACTGAATAGAACGAAAATCAGATCAACGAGCCCTGAATCCTAGTCCTCTTGGAAAATATTTGCCCCTTTGATGCATGATTGAGGGTGGGCAACCTAGGGCATCTGAAAAAATGCTACTGAAAGTAAAAAGAATTTTTGGGAGGTGAGGGGGGGCATTTGACCCCTCTCAACCCCCCCTCCCTCCGCCCTTGGTTATAAAGAGTGCTTTTAAGGAATTCTCTGAGCTTTCGGGCCTTCATGCTAACCCTGCAAAGAGTACTTTATTTTGTTCTGGCACTTCTCAGGTTGAAATTGATGGAATTTCTAATTGTCTTGAAATGAAGGAAGGAAAGTTACCTGTTAGATATCTTGGTGTGCCTTTGATCACTAGCAGGTTGTCTGCTGCGGATTGTGCTTCTCTTGTGGAGAAAATCACGAGGCGTATTGCCTCTTGGCTTGCTAGAAAGCTCTCTTTTGCTAGTTGTTTGCAATTGATAGTCTCTGTTTTGTTTTCTGGTCTGGTATTTTTATTTTACCTAAACAGGTTATTCGTTTGATTGAACAGAAACTTGATCGGTTTCTTTGCAATGGGAAGGATGAGAGTTTTGCTCGAGCTCATGTGGCTTGGCAAATGTTAACTTTTCCAAAGAAAGATGGAGGTTTGGGAATTAAAAAGATAGAGTTGTGGAACCGGGCTGTTATAATGAGACACATTTGGAGTCTCTTTGCTAAAGTTGGTTCATTGTGGGTTGCTTGGGTAAATGCAAATTTGTTAAAAGGTCTTAGCTTTTGGTAGATCAAGATTCCTCAGTCCTATTCTTGGTGCTGGAGAAAATTGTTGAAGCTCAGAGTGGAGGCTAAAAAGTTTTTGAAATTTAATGCGGGAACTGGTAGTAACATTCATCTTTGGTTTGATTGGTGGCATCTTAATGGTGTTTTATTGGATAAGGATGGGCATCGAGTTATTTATGATGCTCATAGTCATCTGAACTCTAAACTTTCGTCTGTAATTAAAGATGGTCATTGGTGTTGGATTCCTGCCAAATCTGAAGACCTTGTGGAGATACAAAGCAAGCTTTTTATGGTGAATTTAGGGGCTATGGATAATCCTCTATGGACTATTTCTTTGACTGGCATTTGTAATTGCTCTGAAATGTGGGAGTTTTTGCGAGCTAAGTGTCCTGTTGTGGATTGGTGGCAAGTCATTTGGCATCCTCTTACTATTCCAAAGCATGGGTTTATTCTTTGGTTAGCTATGAAGGATGCTCTTACTACTGGAGATCGCCTACTTTCTTGGGGTTTTATAGGGGAGACTAACTGCATGTTTTGTAGGAATGGAGTTGAGTCCCGTGATCATTTGTTTTTTCGTTGTAGTTTTAGATACAAAATATGGAGGAATTTGATGGACTTGTGTGATTTCAAATCTCCTCCTATTAATTGGGTTGAGATTATTGCTACTGGTGTACATTATTTTTTTTTTGGGGGGGAGGGGGGAGTGTTGAAATGTTTTATCTACAGGCTGGCTTTGGGGCTGCAATCTACTCTATTTGGCGCCATAGAAATGATTTGAGACATAGTAACTCTCCTTATTCTGAAGATCAAATGTTGCAGAGGATAAAATAGGATGTTAGAGTTCGCATTATGGGGAAAGGTAGATTTAAGAGGACTCTAAGAAATGTTATTATTTGCTGTAAATGGGGAATTGAAAATAATATACTAGTTTAGGAGGTTCTTTATTTTGGAGTTTAGTTGTGTTTAGGTGGGTTTTTGAAGCTTGTTTCAAAGCCCTCTATCTATTGTTTGCAGATTGTAATTGAGTTTAGTTGAAGCTATAAATTGATCTCTTATTCATCAAAAAAAAAAAGGAAAAAAAGAAAAAGAAAATGTTGAATAAAGTCTTTTATCAATTGGGAACTATAAGATCAAAAGCACTCAATTAAGACTATTCCATCTATTCAGTGTAGTTGCCACGCCAACTCTTTTTCGTTATTGGGAAACGGACAAAATGCATACCATAATTTAGGATTTATTTGTATATGCGTCAAAAAAGTTGAAGGAATAAAGAGTAATGCTATTTTTTACATGGGCTGATGCATCGTGTAGCATTGATATCATAGGCCATTATCCTACGAAGGAGATTTAGGTTGGGATATAGTTTATTAATGAACAATGTGGTGGATGAATTCTGTTAATGAAGCCTCAGGGGGTTGGCTTAATGGTTAAAGGGGTTGCTTGGGCTTATCCTTTCCCAAGTTCGAGCCCCATTGAGTTGAAACCAGTCTTTTGGGGACAACCTTCCGGGTGAAGCTCACGACTCAACCTGGTCCATAAGGAGAGGGGGAGAGGGGCGCAAAGTATGGGCTCTGGGTTTACCTCTCAAGAGTAGGTACACGGAGGTTCCTGATAAAAAGAAAAAAGAAAAAGAAAGAATTCTATTAATGAAGCAGGGAATGGGAACTTGATGAATACTTTACTTTTCTTGTTCTCTTGTCATACGCCTACTCATATACCATACTAATGGTATACTTGTATTGTGTATATTTACTAGGTAACCTGTGCAGGTTCTGAAGTTTATAATAGTTTAGGCTATGCTTCTTTTTATAGAAGTACTTTTACATGGTTTGTTACTCGAAATGGGATTTAGATTTATGCATGATCACCATTTGGATTAGCATTCAAGGAAGGCTATAAAAAGGTGGGTTGTGCTTCTCCTCAGTCTTAGTGAAATCAAGATCATCTGTCATGGATTGTTTCTAGCCAAGCAGATTCTTAACTGGAATATGCAAAATGATGTGTCATGCTTTAATAAATGTACTTTCCTATAATTTTCTTTATAATATATTTTTTTAATAAGTAATAAAGATATAATTAAAAGCGTAAAGCGCCCTCAGGTACATAAAAAATATACATGAGAAAACACCCAACTAGGAGAAATATTCGCAAATATCAGTGCTTCTTTTTCTTTCCTTTGTCCTCACCCTTTAAGAAGATTGGCTTCTTAATATCTCTTGAGAGGTTCTGCATATATGGTTTTAAATCATTTTTTTTTTTAATTATACCTTCATTTTTTGGCGCTTCTTTCACTAAACAACACTTTTACCCTGCTTGAGGGCCGTGTGATTGTTTTATATGAGCCACATTGATTTGCAGAGGAAATTTCTCTCTTAACTGATTTTTTTTTTTTTTTTGTAATTTTTTGCTACCTTAGAATCTGAATCTTTTGACATTCACCAAAAGGCAATTGGTACTTGTGTGTTTTGAAGAATCACTTCATTTGTTATCTCGTAAATCACTTTGTCTAATAATTTTGTACATGATCACATAGTGAACATCCATGTATTGTGAAACACATGAAAATACAAAATAACCTAACATCAGAGAACTCAACAAGAAACCTCAGAGTTGAGAGCTGAAAGGGTAAAGAAGTGAGCATTTCATTCTAGCTAGTCTCCTGTTTTGTAATGAAAAAGCGTCATGCTTAAGAAATATGCATAATTGGTTACAGGAAATGCAAATGCTCCTAAAATAGAAAATTCTTTGGCAAAGACAAAGCTCCAATACAAATAAAAGCCCTCCGTCACCCTTGGTCCAACTCCTCAGTATTCGCAAAGGTATGTTTCAGCATTACTTTGTCTGCAATTTTTCAATTAAGCTAAGGAAACCATGCTAGCGGTCAAAGGTATCAGCTGTGTTTGATAACTCATTTTGAAGTTTTTTTTTTTTTTTTACTTTTTACCCGAAAAGCAAAACTGAGAGTTTTTTGATGACCCATATTTTTGCCTTTACTTTTTTAGCAAATTGTCTTTTTGTTCAATTACTTTTACGCAAAGTCATAAGCTTTTGTTTTGTTTTTTAATTTTGTTTTAAGAAATGTTCTATATACTTTCAAGTGCGTATACTTCATGACGTGGCAGTTAAAATTACTGTTGGATGAAATAACAAATGAAAATATATATATCGATCATAGCTTTTGGTTAGCCCAGTAACAAAAAATACCAAAAAAGCTCAATATCCAGCTAGCCAAAAATAGCTAAGAATTGAACTTGCTGCTACAATTTTGAGCAGTGTAGCTCAACAATGCATGAGCTAAATTAAGCATAATAATTTTTTTTTTTTTAAAAAAAAAATCAATCTCATTCTCTCTCTTTTGGTGGGAGTAGTAAAAATAGATAAATAAATAATATTTTAAATATAATAGTAAAAGTAAATAGTTAACATGTTGAGCCAGATGTAGATGCTTATTAAAAAAGTAAATAGCTAAAATAAAATAAAATAAAATGTATTGTTTAACCAAATTTTGGCTAAATATTTGCTGACATAAATGGGAGTACTTTAACCTGCTTTAATGTTGAAGATAAAACTTCCTGTAGACTTTCGAGTGGATGAGACAGTTACCATATACAAGCCTTACCAACGGTGTTCGTCCACATTACATTGGCCTTAGGTGCCCCCCTTTTATCTGATCTCCTTTCCTCTAGGCTTGGACCCTTAGATTTCAAACTTTTCAAATCGTGTTTCCTAAGATTTCAACTTTTCAAAAAGTTGTCATGCACTTTTTTGTGAAAAGCTTGTTGCCACCACTTTTCTTGTCAAATAAATTTAAATTTCAATTGCCCGC
Organism: Betula pendula; assembly: GCA_900184695.1. NCBI lineage: Eukaryota > Viridiplantae > Streptophyta > Magnoliopsida > Fagales > Betulaceae > Betula > Betula pendula. The sequence goes on along the minus strand of FXXK01000140.1, from coordinate 24,248 downwards.
GTGCAAATAAATATAAATGTTTGAAACATTACAATCATATCCTTAGTATTAGATATATGTCCATTTCTATACGAATATTACACAAATTTCTGCTGATATCAATGGGTCCCCAACAACTTCTGGCTCCCACCCTTGTACATGTGAAAGTTGTAAAGGCAAAAGAGTACTTAACTTGCAACCTTGGTAATGCACTTTTTTCTTTCTTCTTACGATGTAGGACGGAATTTATCCATATTTTTGATAAATTTTAAAATAAGAAAAATAACAAATAACATATTGGGAAAGTGCAGTTCAAAAAGATTTTTCTAGATTTTCTACTAGTATAAATATGTGAGTCTACATTGTAAACAAAAATACAATTGAATATTTATCAATAAGAGAATTTCTCTCAAATACTCTGCGGAATTTGTTACTTTTAAGCCTGCAAGCTTGTTTTATCTTTTAGTCAGAAGACGTAGACGCTTCTAATTTGTTTACCAAGTCTTCCGCTACGCCACAAAAGATAGTTGTTGATGGTGGCATCTTAAAGAACTTTTTTCTATCTTCTTCCAAAAGATAGTTGTCAAAATCTCAAGTTGAGAGCATTATGAATACTAAAATGAAATAACTTCAAAGTACCATAAACATATATATATTAATCTTCAATTCAAGAAAATGCTAATTATGACATGAAGAGCTTATAGCTATAGTAACTAGATTCAATATTTAAATAAATTTGAAATAAGAAACTCTCTCTTGCGATGAAAGCTGAACAAGGAACCTAAAACTTTCCTATTACTTCTATAGTGAGAGCTAATCTTAGCTAGTCTTTCATGATGCAAAAGCTTTTTGGTTTGCCAACAGCTAGCGTGAAACTGGAATGCACTTGACAAGCCAACCAATTGGCCAAGACAAAGCCGCAAGCCCAATGCAAGCAGCCCACTGCCCCCAATCCAGTCTCTCAGTATTGGCAAACCTCTTCAGAATCTCCACCATTATCGATTGAAGAACAATGGTAATTCCAATGATTGCTAAAAACAACTTGTTTCCAAGTAACCCCGTAAATATATTCTTCCTCTCCAGCTTCCTTGCATTAAATTCGTTGAAGACTTGGCAGAAGACAAAAGTATTAAAAATCAGAGTGTTGTTAACCTTCTCCTCTACGCCAAAGATGGATCTTCCTTTGAATTGTAAAACCAGCAAGATGGTTATCTGATACAAAGCCTGAGCAATGAGATTCCTCCACATGATTCTGGTTATAAGTGGCTCTGATCGGCCAACCGGCGGCTTTGCCATGAGATCATTACTAGGTTTCTCTGTGGCCAAGGCTAAAGCTCCCAAAGTATCCATTATTAGGTTCACCCATAATAGCTGGACTGTAGTCAGTGGAATCTTACCAGAGGAAACAGCTGCAACAAAGTTGATGACAAGGGCGGCGACATTCACTGTGAGCTGAAACTGAAGGAACTTTTGAATGTTGTTGTAGACACACCTTCCCCACCTCAACACTGTCACAACAGATGCAAAATTATCGTCCAAGATTACAATATCTGAGCTCTCTTTTGCCACTTCAGTTCCTTGTATCCCCATGGAAAGCCCAATGTCTGCTTCCTTTAGAGCAGGTGCATCGTTGGTTCCATCCCCTGTGACTGCGACCACGTGACCTTTCTGCTTCAAGCATTGCACCATCAGAAGCTTATCAATAGGGGATGACCTGGCCATTACACGAATTTTGTCGATCTTTTCCATTCTCTCTTCCAGCGAGTAATGTCTAAATTGTACCCCTTCTAATACAACTTCATTATCCAAATCCCCACGATCAGGATTGAGAATCCCGCATTCAATAGCTATAGCCCTTGCTGTGTGCACATTGTCACCGGTGATCATTTTGATGTTCACGCCAGCAGCTCTACATGATTCTACAGCTGTTCTCACTCCCGGTCGACACGGGTCCTTCAAGCCAACTAATCCTAATAATGTCAGCTCGTTTTCTTCAAGCTTCTCAAGAACCTGCCTGCTTTCTTCTCTTTTTTCTTTGTAAGCAAAGGCAATGCATCGGAGGCTTTTTGCTGCCATATTCTTAATAATAGTCCCAAGCTGCAGTCTTTCTTCCTCGTCCATTGCTTTCAGCATCCCCGCTTTGTCATAATAAGATGAACACGAGGTTAGTATCATCTCAGCAGCTCCCTTCCAGTGAGAATGAATTGTATTCTCACTGTTGCTCTTCACCAAAACACCGCTTTTCTTTTTCACAGAGTTGAAAGCCTCTACATGTATGATTTTATACTTTTTCTTAACTTCTTCCATATTCATACCCAAATTAAACAAAGCCCAAGAAAGTATTGCTTTCTCTGTTGGACTACCAGAAATTTCAGGAACTGATGCAGAATGTGGTTTGTAAATTGTACCTGTTGTGTTTAGACCAACTGCTTGTTGCAGTAGTTTGAGAACATTACCTTGCACATCCAAAGATGTTTCATCCATCACTGCTTCCTTTCCAAGCCAAAATTCCGTTACTTTCATTTCGTTTAATGTAAGGGTGCCTGTTTTGTCTGTGCAGATTGTCGTGGTGGAGCCCATTGTCTCACAGGCAGATAGTTTTCTAACCATGGCATGATCAGCCATCATACGCTTCATAGAAAAAGCCAGAGTTAGAGTCACAGCCAGAGGCAGGCCTTCCGGAATAGCCACCACGATGATAGTGACAGCAGCAGAAACAATTTTCACCACTGCATTCATCACATCACCAAACTTCGTCTTGCTGCCATTAAATGCTCTGTTTCCCCTGCCATCTTCTGTGTTTCCTGTGAAGTACCGAATCAGCAGAACTGCAAGAACGAGTGCAGCCACAGCCAAACCAACCTTCCCAATATATGACGTCAGCTTGTTCAGGCGGGCCTGCAGAGGTGTCTCCTCATTCAGACCACAGTTTATTAAACTCATCATCTCGCCCCATGCAGTGTTCATGCCCACAGACATGACAAGCATGAAACCAAACCCATCGGTAATCTGGTAGAATACAAATTAAATAATTATAATATAAATTAAAAATAATTTAACGTGTTATTAAAGCAAAAGTAAATTCGTGACATTTGAGCCAAAAATTATTAGAATATTAATTTAAATGTTACTGTACCTTTGTGCCAGAGAGCAAAAAGGGGTTTCTTTCATCGATCTTAATGTGGTCGCTTTCACCGGTCATGCTAGACTCATCCACCATCAATGAATGCCCTTCCAAGAACAACCCATCGGCCGGAATCTGATCGCCGATCTTCAAGTAGACAATATCACCCACAACAACTTCAAAGATGGATATTGGTTGGCGCCTCCCATCTCTCACAACTTGTATCGTTATATCACTTGTCTTTGTTGAAAGCTTGTCAAATTGCCTAGATTGCTTAAAGTTGCTCACAGCCGACACAGCAACAACCAAAATGACAGCAACAATGATACTCCCACCATCGTACCACCCATCTTTCCACCCATCTTCTTTGATACCAAAGCCTAGAGAGAGTACAGCACAAGCCAAAAGAATGATTATAGTTGTATCTTTCAATGCTTCAATGACGAAGCTAACAAAGCGTTTTGGTGGTGGTTTTTGGTATTTATTTTCACCAAAAACATTCTTCCTATGTATAACATCACCCTCCCTACCATTAATACCATCTTTTACATTGCTTTCAAGGATTGAAACAACTTCTTTAACCCCTCCAAAGAGACTCAAAGACTCAAAGTTTCTGTCCCTTACCAATTCACCTAATATTTTTGGATCAACTTTGTGAAAAGGAACGGGTCTGTCACGCGAGGAATCCTCGTCGGCAGCTGGCTGCATGTCAATGGCAACGTAAGAGAGGCTGCGCAAGAGAGGGCCATTCTTGTCAATTACTTTCTTGGACAAAGCAACAAGAACCCTAGTGAAGCATATGGCTGTGAAGGCCAACCGCCACCTCCGCTTGTGGGCCTTGGACTTGGAGGCTACTGACCACTTTTCTTGATCGCACATGGCTTGATCGCCTGGCTTTCGAAACCTCAGAGTCGACATGACGATCGATGTTGCCTAATAATTAAGCACAGAGAGCGAGAGAGAGAGAGAGAGACTTTTGAGAGACTTATAAGTGAAGCTAGAGAATTTGGTATGCTTCCAACAATTTGGTTTGTTCTAATATAACGTCGGAAAGCACATTCTGCAGAAATTTCGTTGTAATTTCCTATACTTAATTAACAAAAAAATATAAAAAGCACTCTTTAGATTGTTTTGTAAAGAGTTTTGTTGTGAATTTTTTCTTTAAAAAGAATAAAAAGTATATAAAGTAAAAATGAATAATAAATAAAAAAATAAAAAAAGACCCTCTAAAAAATTATTGTCAAAAAGCATCAAGTTAATTACCTTATATTTCTTCACAACATTAAGGGCCTGTTTGGGATTGCGATTTTAAAAAGTGCAATTTTAAAAATAGCGATTTTAAAAAGTGCGATTTGAAAACGTGATTTTTAAAAACGCAGTTTAGCGTTTGGCAAAATTGCAGTTTGGCATTTAAAATCGCAGTTTAGCGTTTTAAAATTCTGCGTTTTCAAAAAAGCACCTCTTTACCTGCGATTTGAAATCGCAGATTTTCTGCGTTTTCAAATTGCAATTTTTTAAAATCGCAGTTCCCAAACAATTCAGTTTTAACGATTTGGTTTAAAATCGCACTTATTGTCTACGAAATCGCTTACCCAAACGCACCCTAAAGAGATCAAGTGGTAAAAAAGCATAAGATACGTAGTTTTTTTGTAATTTTAATTGATAACATAAAAGTAAATCCCGCATGTTATCTAATTTAGAAAAGCGTGTGAAAATGATATAACTTTTTTTTTTGGGCATTTAATGTGGAAAATGATATGCAATAAAGTCGTCTATATTCTCTATAACTGCATGGCTTATTAAAAAATAAAAAATAAAAAATAAAATAAATATATAAATAAATACTATTTAGAATTCTCTACTTTTTCATCTTTCACCATTCTCATCTTATGTGGCGCACATTCACATTTGACATGGAGATGAATGCATTCCTCTAAAAAATGTATTATTGTTATTTCTACTAAAAAAATGTAGAATATTAATATATGATTGATATATATATAGGTGAGACTCTATTGTTAGGTGATTATTAGAAGAAAAACTTAGCGAACTCTAATACCAATTAATGAAAGTTTAATTTTCAAATTCGGCATAGACAACCTCAAGAGTCAAGACAATGGCTTTGTTTGTTAACCTCTACCCTTTTTCCTTCTTCTTTTTTCCCTCAAATTCAACACTATTTTTAATATTCTATTTATCATTTTTTAACAATTTTTTTTACTTTTTATATCACATCACTTACTTTTTTTATTACTATTCAAATAAAAAACTCACTAAAAAAATAAAACTTTTTTATTTTTCCATAAAAAAAAATTTATAACATTCTTTCTACTTTATATGATATCATTCACTTCTATTATTTGAAAAAAAAAAAAAAAAAAACTAAAGGCTTTAACAACCATAGCCAACAAACGCTAGTCTCACTCAAAAATAAATAAATAAACGCTAGTCTTTAGGGTTTGGTTGAAGAGATAAAGAGTTGGATACGTTCTAATTTATATTTATGTCATCATTCTCTTATCTTATTAACTTTTAAATTGATTAAATATACGGAAAAAATGCACTTTTGGTTGCTTAGCCATTGCCAAAAGAGAAAGGCATGTTGATTCAATTAGTTCATCTTTTTCCATCGGCTTAAGTGGCCTTTTTTTGTTTTTTTTTTGCGCCTAAGAACAAAGATTAATCACTGCACTGCATCATGTCTCTTACTCTCGCAAAAAAAAAAAAGCCACGTAAACCAAATGAATAAAGATCAACCAATTAAATGGATTACAAGCCTTTCTCTTGCCAAAAATACACGTTAGACTTAACATGTCATCAATATAAAGCCACATATACTCACTCTCTCCACGTCACGAAGAAAAAGTAAAACTAGAAATGAGTAAAGTTAAATAGTCACAACCCCATCGTTCATCGGATGCAACTGAGTATTATCCTTGAACCTTATATAGTTATGTGTCATGGTCTCTTATTTTGATTTATGAGAATTGATTGTTTGGTTGTGGGGTATGGCCATCATCTACAATTTTGCTTATAACTTGGGGGTATGCATGGCAAAGGATTAGGTTGGATTAGGGGATTTTTAAGTTTTGATTTGATATAAAATAAAAAGAATGTTATAAATTTTTTGTATGAAAAATTTAAAAAAAAATTATTTTTTTATAATTTTTTTATTTGAATAATAATAAAAAGTGTTTAATGAGATATAAAAAGTGAAAAAAAAATAAAAATAAATAAATAATCTTAAAAAGTGATTAAACGTAGCCTTGAAGTCCATCATATGGGCCTCCCTTCTGCTTTTTTTGGCTAATGGCTATTGGGTTTGGAGACTTTTCACGTACTTTTTGTTTCTATTTCTTTGTTATTCTATTCAAATAGAGAAAACAAGGAAAGGGAATGACTTTTGACGTACTTGATTATGCTTTACAACACCGATTCCTAGGCTTTTATAAAGAAAAATGCTTAAATAACTTTACCAAAAATTCTTTTAGGAAATTAATTAGTATTTTTTTATTATTTTAAATTAAATGGTGCCTATTTTTTTAAATGAAGAGATGGCCCTCACTTAATTTAAAAAATTAAAAAAAAATTGCTAGTTAATTTTTTTTAAAAATTTCTAGTACGATGTTCTAACACTCCTCCTTTTATTAAAAAATCAAAAGAGTACTCTTGTTTCTCTTCGTGAAGGCTTGAAGCAGCCATACGAGCATCAGTAAAATGAGAGCAAATTGATCACTGATACTTATACCTACAATCCCTAGCTAATTCAAATTGAAATGTATAATGACATAGTACTTATAACTCTTCTTTAAAAAAAATTAAAAAAGAAAAAAGAAAAATCTTTTATATCTAGCATTCCTCAAAAATATTATATTTATATTTTTACAGTAATGAATTTAAACACATTTTACGAATAGTTCTTTTATTAAATTAATTATATATTGTATGATATGGGATAAAAAAAATTAAAAAAGAAGAAGAAGAAGAAGAAGAAATGAACATAATTTTCCTGCATGAATCGAGAAAGAAATAAAGACCTAGAAAACAATACAGGTAGGTATTAAGTTTCAAATTTTGTTTTTTATTTTTTTGAAACTTCGTAAAGGCCTCCTGAACTTTCATACGATTTGAAGAATTTTTCCTAATCTTTGATTTTTTTTAGTTTCATCCCTCGAACTTCTAATTTTTATTAGAAAACCCCCTTCAGTCTGTTTTCATAGTTTAAATTTTTTAAAATTCTCAAAATACCCCTATATTATAAACAAAAGAAATTATTTAAAAAAAAATTTAAACCCTAAAATGAGGGATATTTTGGAAATTTCAAAAAAAAATTAACAATGAAAACAGACGGAAGGGGGTTTTCTGATAGAAATTAAAAGTTCGAGGGGTGAAACTAAAATCAAAGATTAGAGGGTTATTCAAATTACGTGAAAGTTCAGGAAAGTCTTGTGACCTTTCCCCTTTTTTTTAAAAAAAAAAAAAATACAATAATATGTTTTTTTTCTAGCCAGCTATACATCATTTCCTGGTCCTTGTCCTATTATTCTCTTTTTCAAAATTATCATTAAATTAATGGGTGTAATGAAATTCACAGATCTAATAATAATTTTAAAAAGTGAAAAAATATAAGAAAAATCATGGAAAGAAAGGAATCATTCCTCTTCAACAATATTAAGGAGCAAAACTTCGTGTTAGTTTCCATGTGTGCGCTTCAAGATACGTTAAAGAGTAATAATGAGGGAAGAATCAATTCGCTCGATTGCATTGAAAAGCATTAAAAGAAATACTAATGAGTTCTCAAATTTAGCGAGCTCTAGAGCCTCTAGTGTCAATTAATAGAAATCAAACAATTATTTGTGATTTTAAACTAAAAATATATTTTGAAAGCAATAAAGTTTCAAGCATCTGCTTCGTATTAAAGCTACGCTGCGTAAGAAAAGAGAAAGAATTGATTAAAATTGACTGAAAAGCATGGGAATATCAACACAGAAACTACGCAGGCAGTTTCCTGGAACGAAAGCAAAAAAATTAATAGATTCTAGAAGTAAGGCCTTTACTTGTGATAGAGAGACTTATGAGTTAAAGTAATATATTTTTCTGGTTTACGATGCATTTGGTATTACGATTTCGTATATAAAAAGTACGATTTTAAACTAAATCATAAAAAATAAATTGTTACAGATTGCATTTTTAAAAAATTGTAATTTGAAAATATAAAAAATGTGTTTTCAAATTGTAGGCAATGAGGTACTTTTTTAAAAATACATAATTTTAAAGATTAAACTGTAATTTTAAATATCAAATTACAATTCTACCAAATACTTAATTATGTTTTTAAAAAACATATTTTTAAATTATATATTTTAAAATCATTATTTTTAGATTACACGTTTTGTAATCACAAATTCAAAAGCATCCTTATCCTTGTTTGGCAAGAGGAAAAAGATTAATCGGTACAACTTAATTAATAATTTAATATGGTGGAAACTACTTTAATTAGCGAGTGTATGAATGTCCTGCATTCTTGGAATGCAAGTAACAAGCTACTTTAATTAGCGAGTGTATGAATGTCCTGCATTCTTGGAATGCAAGTAACAAGCTTGGAGTTCTTCCCTTTTCCCGTCCCCTTCATCCAAAAAAAAAAGCTTGGGATTCTATGATAACATTTTAGGCAAGAACGAGAAGGAAATCCTTCCTCCTTTTCCCAAAGACCAAAGAGGACAAAAAAGAAAGGAATTAAATACAAAGATCTAACGGAGCAAAGGCAGGCAGTAGAGACTAACGGTAACTATTTATTTGGGTGTGACTATAATAACACTTGTTTGTTAGGAGCTGTCAACTAGGAGCGGCATAAGAGGGGCCTAAACGATGAGAACCGCAATAAAATTTAGAATCGGGAGTCGAATTCTCACCCTAATATATATTTAACCACTTTTAAAATATTTCCTTAAAGCCACAAAACCATCACCACGGATGGTAAGAGCTTGAATCTTCAATATATAAATTTAAGATTCAAGTTCTTACCATCCGTAGTGGTGGTTCAGTGGCTTCAAGAAAATTCTTAAAGTGATTAGACACAGGGATAGAACTAGAATTTTTTATCTAAAGCAAGTAAAGTATGAATGAGAAGTTAAACTTATTTTTGATAAAGGCAAACTTATATAGTTTTTAAGCCTAAAATCGACATGTATTCAACTTTATAAAAAATAATTAAAAGTAAAATTGAGATGTATTTACTAGGAGTGAGAGTTCCACTCCTAAAATAAATATTTTCAATCCTATTAGTGGTTGAATCTCTAATTTATATATTGTAAGCATCTATATATATATATATATATTAATCATCACAAAAGCTCACACTGAGGTTCGATGCATCTTGTCTTTATGTCCCTTTATTTATGTGAACACTTCCAGCTTTATTCTCACCTTTTGAAAATCTTTTCTGATAAGAATTATCTACCACTGTTTTCACAATTAATATTGAAAAAGGGCACAAGTTCCTTCATTTTATATTTTTTGAACATTACAAAAGAAATATACTGCGTGCATTTAGATTTTCTTCTATTTTAATAATTAAGACTTAAGAGAATTATTCCCGGATCCTCCTACGTCCTACGTACTCATTGATGTTTGTGCTTTATATACGCATTGCTTCAAGATGGGACTAACTTGTTAATCAAGGCATTTAACATGCATTGAACCCTAAATTTGATATCCTGGCAGGCAAGTGATGATTCACCCACATCATTGGAGCACCACCATCGTGCCATGATGAAACTTATGATTTTTTTTTTTTTTTTTAAATTTTTACATAGTGGATCGAGCTTATGATTCACCCTAAATTTGGATTTACTAGTGCAGTTTACTTTTGCTGGAGAGAACTGGGTAATTCTTTGTATGGAATGAGAAATGTTATTTATTAAAATAAAAAAAAAGGATTTCCTTTTCTTGATTCCAAATTTCCTTTTCCAAATTCAGTTACTTCCTTATACGATCTCACGCCAAAAATAAAAAAAAAATAAAAAAGCGAAAAGATATCCAGCAAAACTAAACTACCAAATCAGTGTATTTTAGGAGAGGGAATGTTTGGGTTTGAGTTTCAAAGCATTAAACGTGTTTTTGTCATTCAAAAAGTGTCTGCCAAGAAAAAACGTGTTGTGCGAATTTCTTGTAACAAAGTACTTTTTGCTCTCAAAAAGTAGTTGGAAGCTCAAATTTGATGCTTTTCTCGCACTTTAGGTCAAAAAGGTGCACAGTAATTTTGGTTTAATAAAAATCATATATGGCTTAAAATATTTAAAAAATTTCACATAATTACAATAATACCGATATATATATGTCTTTTTTTCATGCCTTAAAATCATTCACAACATAAGTCTTAAGTCATATATATTATTTCCTTTCTTAAATTTAGAAAAAAATTAAAAAAAATAATAAAAAATATCCACACAGCTTCCCAATTGATTCCTTAAACGTTGAATTTGCTACGGTTAAACCAAATAGATAGGGTTCATCTGTTGCAAACCCAATTAATATTATAATTAAAAAAAAATCGAAACTCTCTTTCCTCTGACACAATCGTCCCTCGTCTTCACCCATTCTCTGCAACTCATCCTCTTCTTCACCCTTGTCTCAAGCAACTCTCCAAGAATCTCATCCAAGATTCTGATGAAACCCACCACAACCATATCTTCAAATTTGCGTACATGCAGCACCTAGCCCGTCCTCTCTCTCTCATCTCAATCCCTCTCTCATGCTCTCTCATCTCTCACTCTCTGGGCCATGCCTAGTGAAGGAAGAAAATAGAAGGAAATGGGGAAACGTGATGTTCAGAAGGAGGGGGAAAAGGAAAGGATGAGGGGCTTGGGTTTTTTTTTTCTTTTATGTCCAGACAGTCCAGTGCTTGAACTTTGACGGAGACAACGAGGGGGGAGAGAGAGAGAGAGAGAGAGAGAGAAAGAGAAGAAAAAAATGAATAAAAATACGAAAGGAAAATTTAAAAAATTAATATTTTAATATATAAGAAAATATAAAAAGGAAGCTAATATTGAGTGTATTTATTTAGAGAAGTAAAAAATAATTTGATTCACTAAATTTTAAAAAAATGACGAAGAAGCTATTGAAAATGCTCTTACGCCCCCTTCTACAAATTGGAAAGCTGCAAAACCTTCGCCTATCTTTAAGAATTTGAGAGTTGGTCACTGCGAATTTGGTCTTTTTGGGTCTCGATCGTTATGAATGTACAGACGAGCTTCAGTTGGAATTTATGGGTTTTGGGGTTCACACATAGAGATGAATTTTTTAGGGTTATCCGTAGCTTAGCACAAGGGAGTTTTTTTTTAGAGAGAAGATAAATGATTTGTAAAGTGAAAGTGAGAAAGAGACGAAGGTTATTTGGAGAAAGTAGAGAGAACCTTTGATTTGGGAGAAAAAAAAAAGTTATGGCCGANAAGCTTAGAGGAGTTCTTAGAGAGCCGTGAGTTCTTGGGAAAGAGTAAAGATACTCCTAGGCCTGGGCTGAATGACAGTAATTCAGTATAAGCTTAATTTTATATTTTTGTGGATCCCATTATTAAAAAAATAATTTTTTTTTTTTAATTCTATACAATGTAGATTAAATTAACAATAATTCAGCCCAAACCGATATATATCACTGCTCTTTGGAAAAACGTCTCTCCTTACTAATTTTCTGTTTCTTTGCTAGATCTTGGGTTTCGGGTTTCTCACTAGTGGTACTGTATATTGTCATCTCACTGGTTATTGAGCAAAGAGCCGTGAGTTTGTTAGATTTGTCAGTTAACTTTGATGAATTGTTGCTAAAAACATATTTGTTTCTTTCTGTGTTGAATTTTTTTTTTTTTTAAACTATAGGAATGATAGCATTTTACTGTTTCTTCTCTGTCGAATTGAAATCTTTTTGTAGTTTTTTTTTATTTTTTCAACAACGTGCGACTTTATTGTAGGGGTGACAATTTTTGACACAACCCGCGAACCTGACACGAACCCGACACGAAAAAGCCGAGTATGGGTTTAGCTTATCGGGTTACCGGGTCAAACGGGTCAACCCGTTTATGACCCGCCAGTTAACGGGTCAGACGGGTCAACCCGGCGGGTGACCCGGCTGACCCGTTTAACCCGCCAAAAAAAAAATAAATAAATAAATTGCTAAAAGCCTAAACTTCCTGAAACTTCCTGAATCTTCACGTTAAACCCGCACCCCCCCCCT
>FXXK01000139.1:106487-127215 GCA_900184695.1 Betula pendula | reverse complement strand
TCACAGGCTAAAAAGCTCTAATGAAAAACATTACAGCTTCATTCGAAAACAACCTATGATCAAAACTAGTGCAGCAATGTTGTTTAAAAAATTTGTCCTAGGCTTGAAATAAAAATATTAACAAACAATTCAAATATAATATACTTCTAAAAACAAAAACAATTAAAACAGTATAACAACGTTTTCAAACCAAAAACAAAAATAACTCTCAAAATACATTAACAAACATACATGTAACTATCCTTATGCCTTCATTCTTAAACCTCTCATAGACTTTTGTTGAACACAACAAAAAAATTTCAGTCACCAAAGTTATGGGTTGCAGAGGAAAGCTTAATAAAAGATTGGACAAAATTCTGAAACTACTGCATATGAAAAAAGAAAAAAGAAAAAAGAAAAAAAAAAAGAAAAAAGGGAGGTGTGTGGGGGTCGTTTATTGGGGTATAATTCAAGTTTTACTATGGAAGGCTTTATATAGTCCCAAAAAATCTTGCAATGTGTGACTGGTGTCCACTTTGTCATCAAAATTGTTGTGTGGATATCTTTACTACTTTATTAATTTTTGATTGATTGAATTTCTAGATATATTTAGATCAGCTTTATTTATGTATGCTCAATGTGTTTTTGGTTTGTAGAAATCTGGCTGGCCAAGCTAGGTGGTTGCTGAAAATATTCAACCAACAACACCTATTTCCCCTCTAGGTGTTGTTTGGGGTCATGGGGCAAATTTCACCCCGAAACACATTAACAGACATAAAAGAGTTTTTTGAAACAGTTACAAATAATGCGTGATTTTATATATATATATAATATATTTTTAATATAATATATATATTATATATATAATATATAATATAAAAATTAAAGTGCAACAATATTAATACATTCTCAAAGGCTTACATAAATCGCAGCCATTCGATTCACAACAGCATCGCATTATACAAGTGGAGTGGACAACATCCATGAAAGTATAAGGTAGAACAATCAATTCTTTGGAGGAGTGTTAGGCAAACTTCCATTGCAAATGAATCCATGTTTTGAAGCTTCTACACAGCAACCTCTTCGATGGTACAGCATCAGATAATCTCCCTTCAGGTTTGCCTCTGTAAGTTTCATCTTCAAAGAGCCAATATTGTCATCCAGGTTTTTTTATCTTAGTTGTCCATTTAAAATTAAAGGAAAATTAAGAGTGAGAAATCGCAGGTCAAAGTCTCATCTTGGTTTGATTTTTTATAACGTGATATAAGTAAGGCATTAGCATCAGATTCCTGGGAAATTGCATCACCATGAAAGATTTGGCACATTGGATAAAATAAAATAATCTTAAAAAATAGTTCCAAAGGGAAAGGGAACTGAAATCGAAAGCAACTGTGTGTACTGAATGAAATAGACAGAAAATATGGAAATTAGTTTACTAACTTTCTTGCTAAAGAGAAAAGAAGATACAGCTACAACTACGCCTCGATCAATGCCATTAGGTTTCCTGAACACAGCTCCCCATATATTTAACAGAACTGCTAATGTACTTCAACAGATTCACTAATGTGATCTCTTTAATCTAGAAGAACAAGTGTTATTGTCTCTCTCAAAATTAGATGCATGCGGCTTAATCATTATTTACTATTTCTAAAAACCAACCTCCACTCATTTGCAATTTATCCACAGCTAGTGATACCAAATGATGCTTTTAACTTTAAGACACTGTGATCACAAATTCCAATCAATAATAAAACTTTACTTAGTTATGACCGCAACCTAACACATATTAATGAATATGTTAAGGTTAAACTAAAATCTGAGTTCTTTTGAGGTTATTCAAGCATCACAGTCATACAATTGTCCAGCCAAGCAATGGGTTCTTGTAATATATAACTGATCTTTGAGTCTTCAGTCAGGAGATTCTTATGGCACATGGATTGGGATAATTCTGACATTTTGCTTGGCTTCCATGTCAAATTTATGTCCTCTAAGATCTTATCCTACATTTTTCAGCCTTAAAAAGGAAAAAAGCACCGGACACTTGGAAAGAAAAAAATATTTAATAACATTGAATAGAACTTCAACCACGTCTTTTCCTTTTCAACACATTTCCGAGGAAAACTTATTATAATACGCACATTTCAGACTAATTTATTTACATTAATCAGGAATAAGAAGTGAAAGTCCACTTACCAGGTATAGGTACAACATCATTCCCCTTGTTCAAGTACCCATGCTAGTGATTATCTGAGCAGGACTGCATTGGTGCCTTCTAGAAGGCTTTTATGCGAGTATAAACGGTCTTGTTCTGCTCCAAGTTGTCTCCCCTGGAACCGAGGAATACATGCTTAAGACTAAAAAGCTGGCTGTTAGTTAATTTTTTTTTCCTGTTACTATTAATATCATTATGGCGAATGGGAAAAGTCTTGAAATCATCTAAGTTCTCCTTATAAGGATGGTTCTTAAATTATATGAGACAAAACTATTTGCATATAAATAGGAAAATAATTACAAATTACTCAAAAATAATGATAAAAACTTGCTGGCTTTACATGGAAATAGTTTTCATGGCCAACATATTCTCATCAGACAAAAACTTAAATAGCAGATGTGGGATGTTTTTTACTTTTAAAGCAGCTGCATAGACCATGTTTATTGTATGAAATTTTCAATTCAAATTAACCTGGGAGTAATGCACTGCTGAAAGAAAAATATATAGTTGCCCAAAGAATTACCAGGAAATTTTAATTCATTGAAAGGTCAACAAATGGATGGGGAAAAATGTTGGTGAACATTACCAAGGTGCTGTTTGGAGCGAAGCTTTCCCGATTCTTTGCCGCAAAAAAACCACGACCAAGAGGACTGTATGGAACTATTCCAATGCAAGTTCTTGCATGCACAAGAGTATCAGATAGCATTCTCATCACTTCTGGATTCAGAATGTCAAAAAAGCCACCAAAAATACACATAAAAAAAAAAAACACCCCCCCCCCGGGGTTAATATTTTTCGATTGCTGGAAGTCTTTCAAAACGATAAATACTATTGAATCCTAAAAAGAAAGAATATTTAAGATACATACTCTCTCATCTCTTAAATTAAAATTTTTCACAGCCATAAGAATAACAAACAGGTAAGAGCTCCCAAAAAAAACTTTTACCATTAAAGAATAGGTAAACAAGTCGGTGCAGCATTCTTCAAAGGTTTCTTAGAAGTTTTAAGCAGCTCAAGAGACTTTGTGACATCAATTTTCATCAATTGGGGCCGTAATTGAACAAACTGCAAAGTGGGATATCTCTTCCTCGATATACGAGTCAGAGAGACCACTCCATTTGTTAGCTGTGATGGGATCACAGCCATTCTCCTTTATTGTGTCTGGGTTCGCTTCAGATAGACCAATATATTTGACTTTTTCCCTCTTCCTACCAGTTTCTTAAGTTCGCCTATCTACATGCCAATAAGATGTATTTAATCAATTTTACCATTTAGATCCAACACTATCCTCTACAATGGAATAACTAATTGCAAGAATTTGATATTTTAATTACAAACAAAATAATTCAAAACCACCCTTGCAGGCATCTAGTTGAAAGGAAAGAGAATCACTTACAGTTTTCTTCTATAGGTACATTCGTGTCTACCGATGCTGATAATAAGATCATGTATTCAACATCAAGACGTTTAAGCTAGCTCACAGGATGAGCGAAAATATTCAGGGCTACCGTGTTCACTGTGAAATGAGGAATCTCAGTCTTGGATGGCCAAATTTGGTGGCTACTTGAATTTCTCTCTTGGCAATTGCTTCAAGCCTGAAGATATAAACTATTCTTCCGGTTAATATTAAAAGTCTTAACATGGTGGTCAGTTATTAATCAATTTATTAACAACAGAACAAATAGAAAATACTATCACGAAGATATTTCTACCCATCAATGACAACATTTTATTTACTACACACAAAAAAAAAAAAAAAAAAAAAAAATCCAACTTCTTGAGTAGTAAAAGTAAAAAATTGATGAATGAGTTACCTTTCCAAGCAAGAATTTCTTTGTATGGGGTCATAAATATCAGAATGTATCAAAGAAAGGATTCCCTTTATTGAAAGCGTACTTTATTATTGAGTATTCAATCTCTCAGAGAGAGGAGAATTGGGCTCCTGTCAAGCCCATACACCAATCCCAACCTTTGTGTGGTAGTTATTGGTCAGTGTCTGATATTAGGCTGTCATGAAATTTTTTTTATTTGTGGGACCCACTATCATAGACCCAGACTGATGCACTGTTGCATCAACCTGGGCTGTAATATACATTTACCGTTTTGGTTAACATAGTGGGGGTTGATTTTCAGCACAAGTCAAGCAATAAAAAATGTCTTAAAGATTATTTTCTAGTTTTATATAGTGTTTTATTTCAAGTTAAGGGTGTAAAAAGAGGCGCACAGAGACCTAGAACAACATGGTAATCCGACTAGCAATGGCAGAGTCAATTTCTTACCTAGACGAAACAAATAAAATAATATTACTGGATTTCTTAAAGTTATATAAAAGGAGTTTATTTATACTTTGAACTAGGGCGAACAGGTTAACTGTTAATCGTCTGCCGGATCATTACTGAACTATCATCGATCGACAATCGACTATTGTCGATTTGATAGTCGGTACACATTTTTTATACCAAAGTCAGTTCGGTTCGGTTAATAGGTATAGAATTTTAGAAGAGTAACACTTGTTTCTGTTCGGCATCTCATTCTCTTTCGAGCATCGATCGACATCAGTCCAAGTTGATTCAACAGTGAATCAGCCTGGGCTGCTTTCAATATAATTAAAAAAAAAAAAAATTTAATGAGATGAGATCCACCAAAATTAGATTAGCCTTCTCTTTCAGCCGCTCGGTTAACCACTTAACTTTTATTTTCGAAAATTATTTTTATCGGTCCGACACCGTTTTGACTGATATTCGGCCCTACTTTGAACATTAAATTGGTGGTGAAATAATGTTTTGACCTGGATAATAAGGATTTGAAAAGTTTGTTTGTGTTAATTACTATTTTACCCTTTTTGTATTGTAAAAATCAGGCCAATTTAGGGGATGGAGATGAAAGTCTACAGACATTTCTGTATCACCCTTTCTCTCTCTCCAAACAAATGGAGCAAAAATTTTCGCCCATTCTCCCTCTGTCCCTCTCGAGGTTAAAATTTTGCTTTTTCGTGATCTTTCTGTCTCTCTCGTCTGGTACCTGCTGCCCACCCTTCCTCTTTTGCTTTGAGAATCTTGTGAACGGAGAGTGGGCTCAGCAAGGTTTTGCTTTTTGGTTCTACAAGAAAGTAGTTTTTATAAGATGATGAACTATAAGTGTTTGATGAAATGTTTCTTTTACTTGAGGGTAAGATAGGAAGATATTTGAATTTATATTTGTTCTCTCTATCTTGAATTTGAACTCTTGCGTTATCTCCATATGATTGGTTTGGATATATCGTTTCTTACAGCTATTTGATTATATGACCTTTTAGTTTTATAATAACCTTTTTTGTTAGCTGCTTTTTTGGGTGATCTGTTAACATGTACAGCTATGCTACGCCTTTTGGACTGACTTCTGAAGATGCTCACCCTGCTGAGATACTGTTCCTTGGCTTACCATTGTTGGTCCTGCGATGGCTGGGCCTCATCTGTTGACTTTGTGGTTGTAAATGGTACGAAGAGTCTTAGAGACAATTGAGGTATATTGTGGTTACCATTTTCTATGGGGCCTTTCAAACTTCTTGCCATTGTATTTGTATGGGGAGTAAAAGTGTGTAGGTTTTCCATGTTGGTTCACCTAGCGTCGTGTATGTGGTTAGTGTCCATATTTTACTCGTTGTTCTGAAGTTTTTGTCTTATTATTTTCCAGAGTTGATTTTCATGACTATCACTACCGTTTATATCTTATATTTATCTGTGATTAGTTAAATCAAGTTCCGTGCCAAAATATGGTCTTAGTTAATTTCTTATTTAAGTATGAATCTTGCTATGCTTGAATTCTTTAGTCTTTTTCAGTGCTCATTAATGGGTTTATGGAGTTTTTATCTCTACTGGGTTGTTTTCAAATTTTGATAACATAAATTTGCATGGCACCTATGGCCCTGCAAATTAACCCTTCTATGAAGTCCTCTGAATATTTCATTCAGCTGACGTTGGAAATTGAAATTGGAAAGCATGAATTTTATTGGGATAATCTTCTATGTTTCATTTTGCCAATTTAATTGTTGCTGTTTGGTCGTGGTCATATTCTCCTTCTCCTATCTCTTAAATCTAAGTTAGTAATTTTTGTTGCAGAAAGTTGTGTTGAAGCTGGACTTGCACGATGACAAACAAAAACAAAAGGCCATGAAAGCAGTTTCCAGTTTGCCTCGTTGTTCTGAAGTGTTTGTTTTAGTATTTTCCAGAGTTGATTTTCATGACTATCACCACCAATTGCTTTATCTCAAATCTGGCAACTACTTGCATGGACCAGTAAGAATTTTTTTTTTTGTTTTCACATACTGCTTAAAGCATTAGCATGTTTCTATTGTTTGGTTAGACTGTATACTATCTTGTTGTGTCTATGCCAAGATTGTGGAAAGTAGATGGATTTAATGTTGAAGTCTTTTCGTTTTGTTTTTGTGATTTAAAATCAACCTTGGGTCTACTTTAGTTAATTCTTTTAATATGTATTCAGTAGGAAATAGAAAAGACAGGAAAAAGGTGGGGAAAAGAAGAAAATTCAGATGGAACATGTAATAATGATTTACATGAACCGTAGCCCTTGACCATTTTGCTAACTACTCTGTGGATTTTTCTAAATATTTGCAATTATAAGTTGTTGTGGCTGGAATATGGTCTGTGGCATCATATGTTTAGTTCTATGAGTTTTGTAGAGAGAGAGAGCCTAAATAGTGTCTGCATACTAAATATGTAAATACATGTAAAAATTTGTTGTCAGAGAGTTGTGCAAAGGTAGAGAAGGCCTAGATTCTTTGGCAAAGAAGGCCTAATTCCTGTCTGAGTACCACCAATGAGCTTTTAGTTCAAATGATATTTCCTTCCTCTGTCCCTTTGTAGTAAGGTAGAAGCTGAGATCGTGGGTTCAAGTCCTACTGGGTATGTGTAACTTATAAAGAAAAATTCCTGTATGAGTACCAAATATGGTTTCTGTACAGCCCTTATTTCTTCGCATGTATGCACTAAAATACCCGTGCAGATGATGGTCCAAGAGTTGTTGTCTCCAATAATTTTATTTATAAATATGATTACATCACTAATAAGTCACTCAAGATGTGATTTTACATGCTGGCCATCTGTTGGATTAGCCATGTTAATTGTCGATTCAGTTCCTCACAGTTTTTTAGCGATCCCAATTGCCTCTTTGGCAAAAAGTGTCTTTACATATCTTCTATGTGCCCAAATCTGATGCACCAAATGTTGCCTATTGTTATTGTAATTTCTCTTTAATGTTAACAAAGACTACTAATGAAAAATTCGTCAAAATAAAGAGAACTGGAACACTGACATGCTTTTTGAACATCTAACATCATTCCGTTGTTCTGGTTTATTTTTATTTCTGTTTTCCTTTGTAAATCCAACTTGGTTTCCAATGGTAATTAAGGAGCAGATTGGACACATCCTTTTAGAATTGTAACATGCTTTTGCTGCTGGTTTGGTGTTTAATCTTTTGGTTCATAGTATGAAACAACTGGAGCTAGGATGGAAGTATGCTGTATATATCTATGTATAGTTCTTTTCTGGTGAGATTGTATGGTTCCCATTCTAATATCTTTTGAGTTGTATTACAATTAGGTACCTTATCAGGAAGATCGATGCAGGGACTAAGGGAGATAGGGAGTGCCGGAGTGGCTGCAATAATTAAATGAAAGAGAAGAGATTAATGCAATGACTTGGGGTCTTTTAAAAAAGAAGTAAATTCAACGAATGGCACATAAGTACAACAAGCAAATACTTTTTTACTATATAGCGAATTAATTTATTTTCCAATCATAGCATATTAAGGACACAAGAACATTATCTCTTTTGTGGTTACAATGTGTTTGCCATTTAGATTAACTCTTACTTACGAGTTTCTTTTTGTTGTACACCCTGTTTACCCACTTTTATAATGTTATGCTATTAGTTTACTTGTGTAAGAATTTAAATATATGCTTGTTTAAAGATTTAAATATTAACTTTTATGTTATGAATACCTTTGATATATGATATTGAGATTTTTATGTTAAATAGCACGCAATGAATTACATCTATTTATTATTATCAAACACAAATATATCTAATATTACCAAACATTGGGAATTAAGCACATGCCACGCACGTGCCTCCTCAACTAGTAGTAAATATAAAGAACATATATTCAATGCCACCCCAAGAATAGCTTCTATGATTACTAAAAGTCTTTCACCTATGCCGGAGTACCAATATTTCTAAACTAAAGTTAAAATTCAACATAGTTCTAAGGTTAAATAAATATAAAGAAACTACTGATGCAGGAATAAAGTTATTCATCAAAAGAAAATGATGCAGGAATGAAGTGTAGAGAATAGTGATGACACATGGTAGGAAATTATAAGCATAAGAATTACTTGCAGCAGTTATAACATGTATATTCAGAAAGTGTCAAAAAATAGATGGAGGAGTTTTTGAAGTATAAAAATATTACTTTTGAATAAAACCCATTGGGTTAGCACAAGAGTCATCTAATAGTAGACATAACAATAAAATAATAATATATATATAAAGTATAATAGGACAGGATTATTTCTATAAGTGGTTGATCTTGAGAGCACTCCTTGTTGTACTACTTTTCACAACTATGCTGAGTCTTATCAGATTGCTTCTCTGAAGAGATTGAGGTTGATTTGGATGCTGTAGTTGAAGCTGGTTTGGATTCTTCAGGTGTTATTCTTACATTAACAAAGCCAAGTGATTACGTCTTGAACAAAAATTACTAGTTAGGATCACTTCCTTTTCAACAGGTGCCAGTAGAGATGGAACCACTGCGGAAAGACACATTTGACATAGATACCACTCTACCAAATGAAAATTCTTACTGAAAGATATAGTCTTTGCAAAAAGTCGACTTTCAACATAGAATTGTGTTTACAGTTTGAAGGCTTCATTATTTTCCATGTTTCTTGATACTGAGTGTTTGCAACACCAAATATATTGGATTGTCCATTCTGCTTCTAGGAGTGACCCTAGATATATTGGATTGTCCAAACCAAACGGTTCTTGTTTCCTCCATTTTGCAAGCTGCCTTCATTAATGGTACACACAGAAGCTTCGATACATGTCAAGCTCCGGCTGCAACTTTTCAGACCATGTGTGAGAGAGGAAATTGAGATGAGAGATGAACAGTCGAGAGAACTTGGACTGCTTTGTGTATTTGAGTGTTAGAAGAGGAGTTAACGTTAGACTAAAAGATATTAACGTTGTAGGTAATCTGTTAATTATATTAAAAATCATGTGCCTCTCACATAATAAATGGATACAAGGCAATAATATATTTTGAAGAATGGCAGGTCAACATAACGTACGTACATAGATATAATGGGGTGAATATATATATATATATGAGTGGTGGATGCATGCCAGTTGATCAGGAGTGGGTGCGCACATGTTCGAGGGCTTCACCAGCGTGCAATTTTGTAGAAATTCTGAGTTTTCTATAATCTTCATACGTAAAAGGGACGTATAGACGCGGGTGTTCAGAGTCTACGAGTTCAAGTGGGGCTTCAACTGTTGCCTCCTTCGGTCCTAAGAGAAATGCAGCGATTGACACTCGGATAGTTGCTTCCTTGCACAGTACTCGATGCTTCACGTTACAAAGCCTTCCATTGCTCCATGCCTTGAACATACCAACAAACACATACATCATAATGACATTTACCATAAAAGTAATAAGGGCGAATAAATGGAAGACAACTAGCTTACCTTAGCAACGTCCCCCAGGTTGACAATGAGGGTGCCTGGGCGGGGATGGACTGATACAAATGCACCAGACTTGTCCATGACTTCAAGACCACCAACGTTTTCATCATCTTGAAGTATTGTTAGGAATCCGGAATCTGTGTGTATTTGTACACCAGAGGATCCTACAGTTTCAGGGGTGAAGTTGTATTTGTTTATCCTAAACTGGCAAGGCCATCCCTTGAACGGGTCACTTACCAACCCAAAACTTCTGGCTAACTTTTGCCCTAAATTAAGGGCCAGCTCATGTATTGCTTGTGCATACGTCTCTAGTATCTTTCTGGCAATAAGAGCAGCGCAACTAGAATCAACTAATTAATGCAGTAATGCGTATGAAACAGCTAGCTAGCTTCAAGAAAAATCCAATTCATTAATTTGCATCAATAAAATTAGAGAAATGTTATTTTGCACAGCTGACATGACAAGCTTAATTAGTCCACCCTTGAATTTTTTTTTCCCTTTTTAATTAAAATTGATTGAGGGTGAATTGATGATGCCACATATGATGGAAGAATGCAAAATAACATTTTTCATAAAATGATGCGTAATGGGTCAGAGATTTTCTTTGTTCATCTAGATGAGTGAGTTTTTGGCCCTCAGGGATGGTAGCTCTAACCTTCAAATCTCTACCCCACCTTGCAACAAGTTTTCAAAGGATTAATACATCGTTTCCCTTAAAATGTGCAATTAAGGTGCGTGTCTCATATTGCTCAAGTGTACGGATCATGCTTTCTTATCGACACAGTTGCATTACGAAATTGACAATCTCCCAGTAATAGTGCAAATAAATAACAACTCCTATACTTTGAAAGGAGGTAGCAAACTTCCATCTTCAAAATGCCTAATCTGGTTTTCCTGTTTCTCCCTATCGTCTGATATATATATATATATATATATATTTCTTTTAACAATAATTGAAGAGCAATTTCTACAATTTCTCCTATTTTGCTATGAGAAATGCTATCCTTCTCTCATCCTTCTATTTTTTAAAATTAGCATTGGATCTGTGATTTTCATGTGTACACAATTATAGGAACTACAGATTCAATGATAATAATAATATATAGAAGGATGAGAAAAAGATTTTAGTAGATATTATCGAGTTTGTTTGTTTTAATATGATGTGGGCCGGGTCAGGTTGGCTAAAACAAAAGAGATCCATTCACGGGTACAGTACTGGAACCAATTATCATAAACGAATCAAAAAGGAGAAAGAAGAAGAATATAAGTAAAGGAGGAACATACAAGAAAGAAAAATAATAATAATAATAAAATTGAAGATAATAGATGGGGAAGAAAGATGGGGGAGCAAAGAAAGAAACCTCTGTTGAGGAGAGGCATCCAACTGAGAGCAAAAGGCTCGCACGGCCTCAGGCGAGCCCAAATCGTAGAGCCCCAAGGCCTCGTAAAGAGGATTGGAAACGCTTGGTGCCACGTAGCCGCTGCCAGCTATCACATCGGTGTTGCGCTTTTTGATCTCCATGGGAAGGTCAAGCAGATCTTTCACCACTTTCTTCATCTCTGACATCAGACTTACGGGGATCTTGTGGTTGACGATCCTGAAACAACCCCATTCTTCGGATGCTTCTCTCAGTTTCTTATACTGCTCTACATCTTTCATTTCCTGCATATCGATCTCCGGGATACACTTGAAATCGCCGCCCTCCGCCATGTTTGCTCGATCTTTCCCTTGTTGACTGTCAATCAACGACCGCTGATTTATTATCCTGACATGTATATATAAATATAGACCAGTCGGGACAGCACGTGCTTGATTTCCTGTTGTCCAATAACCAGAGCACTAAGGGCTGCATATTAACGGCTCACATGATGCATTTTGCAACCGTAAATGAAGCACACATTTTCTGAAAATATTACAGGAAAAAAAAAATTTATATTTTGTACTCTATTTTTTTTGTAGTGAATTTTGTCGTGGTCGCTTCCGTCAATAAACATATTTACATTGAAAGAATTGTTTAAATATTAGTTTTATTTGTGAGCAGGGCGGAGCCACATGACCTTTGGAGGTTTGTAGCATTCCAAATTTTTTAATTTTTCTAAAATTTTTTTAATTATTTTAAAATAAACTCTTAAAAATTCAATTTTAATCCCCAAATAATTTTTTTTTCAATTTTGCCTTAAATTGTTTTAATTTTTTAAAAATATACCCTTAAAAATTTAATTTTGACCCCCTCAATTATTTTTTTTTTCAATTTTACCTCAAAATTTTTTAATTTTTTTAAAATATATCCTTAAAAATTTATTTTTAACCTCCCAAATTTTTTTTTTCAATTTGACCCCCCAAACCCAAAAGGCTAGCTACGCCCCTGTTTGTGAGTAATTGTTTTGTCATATTTATTGTAATTGTGATATTTTTTGCGCAATACATATATATTCAAAAAGTGTTAAAAAAAATAAAAAAAGGAGGATTTTTTGAAGTATAGAAATATTACTTTAGAATAAAACCCATAATGGGGACTTAGTGAAAATACATTCATCAAAAGCAGTGCAGTAACATACTGCACAATGACATATTTAACAACGAAAGTAAAAAATGAAAATTAGAAATAATGCATAATGACATTATCTATGATGGCAGAACGGTTGGAGGACCAATCGTGTGGTCTGAAATCCTTTTTCGTTTTCTAACATGGATATTCTTTCAGTGCATGCTTGAAATTCTGAACAATGTTGCTGAATGGGCTTGTAATTGAGTTTTGGAAAGGGTGGATTGTGATATTTTGTAATGAATGAACGTGTAAAGGATGAATTTGTTTTAAGCGAATGAGAATGAAAAGAAAGAATTAGAATTGGCTAAATTCAAGGTTTAACTGGCCTCCAGAAATTGAAAAAAATAAAAAAAAAATAAAAAAAACTGAAATTCCTCTCTTAATTATTTTTAAATTGGATATTTATACAGTTTTAGACTAACACACTTAACTCATAGTAATCTAACCAATCTTGGATTCACCAACTAGGATGCCCCATGTTACTTCTTTATTAGCTTTGGTAGCGAAGAAATTTGCTGCTTTTGTTGTTCTTTAAGCTATGATGTGACGATTCAGAGAAAGAACTAGCCATTTTTGTGTTATCACTCTAAACTAATCACTCAAGTTGCAATTGAAGCTTTTTATAATCACTTATAAAATCCAATTTTACTTATGATCCATTTGAGTTTGCTACTTCAAAAAGTTCAATTTAAAAATAACGATTTTAAAATGTGCGATTTCAAAATATAATTTTTAAAAATACAATTAAGTCTTTAACAACATCGTAGTTTGTCCTTTAAAATTGCAGTTTAGCCTTTAAAATTGTGTATCTTCAAAAAAGCACCTAATTGCCTGCAATTTGAAATCATAGATTTTTTTACGTTTTCAAATTGCAAGTTTTTTTAAAAAAATGCAATTCTGAATGATCAATTTTTTGTGATTTGGTTTTGTTATTTTTTTTTACTGGCTTAATTCAATGTCAAAGTTTTTCATGTAATTTGCACTTGATTTCTATATTTCTTAAAGTTTTTATTTTGAGAAGCTCGTCTCTAAGCTTGTCTAGAGTCAGTACGGACGCAACACCCACAAAGAGGCTCATCCCTAATTCCGTATGCAATTAGTATGGACGTATCAACCAAAGAGAGCCTCGTCAATACAGACGTGGTTAATTTTTAGAAGCCATAGAGATCCTTGTCTCTAAACTCGTCCGCAGTCAGTATGGACGTGATTCTTTTTTAGAAGCCACAGAGTCTCAACCTCGTACGAACACCGACCTTGTTTAATATTGAAACCCTTTTTTCAATTAAAACTAGGTTCTCTCAAAGGCTATATATAGAGGCCTTCTGAACACGATTTTTTTTAGGGTTTGGAGGCTATTTTATTTGTGCTAAGAGAGGTTTAGGCTTGTTTAGAGCAATTATATTGTTCATCTCTTAGAGTTTCTTGAATTTCACACAATCTTATTTTGCAACACTTGAAGCCTATCGGAGTTCCAGGAAATAAGATGGAATATAAGAATTTTCTAGAGGTTCTAGGAGAACTACTGCTGTAGCGAGCAATCGGGTCACTTGTCTAATATAAGAGTTTGTCTCTTACAAAGGTTTTGTAAGTATGAACACCTTGTAATTTCTCTTTCTTCTATAGTGCATTAATTTTCTAGATTTGGCTGCATCGGAGTGGTTTTACTTTTGAAGAGTTTTTCAAAAGGTTTCCACTTTATAACCAAAATATTTGTGTCGTGTACTTTATTGCTTTCAAAATATTTTGTATAGTTACTTATTTTTAAATTCTGTGTTCATTTAGCATACACCTATTCAACCCCCTCTTCTAGGTGTTATTTGGAGTCTGTTTATTATTTTCATGTTTAAAATCGTACTTTTTGTCTACAAAATCGCAATGTCAAAGACACTCCTAGTAAATAATCAATGTAGAACTTAACACCCATAAGCTTCTTTATAATCCACTCACTCTACGTTAGCTTATCATTTTCCCAATATTAAACATACATGTGAAACAGTTCATAAAATTTACTGGTGAAAAGGAAAGTCCAACTCCTATGCTACTTTACTGATTTTTGTATTTATTTATTTATTTTTTTTATGACTTGAAAAAGTTCATAAAATGTCTGAACTTTATGGTTATAATTTGAGGTAAACGTTCTGAGTCACTTCAAAGTTTCTTTCACTTCTGTACAAACCATTTTTTCTTTTTCATACGATTATGTGCATGTTGAAGATTTTGCTTGAGAGGACTCAAGATTTGTTCTCAGCTTCTGAGATTCTCACCCACTGCTTCTATTTTGTTTGCTTGTGAGGGCTCAAGATTTGTTGAAAGTACCTTAGATAATTTTCGACGCATTTGTTCACTGCTTGTTATTGGTCATCTGTTTTTGAATAATACCTTATGCTGAATTTGAGTGTAGTTCCTTACAATCTGAAAAACTCTCTCCAAATCAAACCTCTACTACTTAATTGTGATAGGAAAACGGGAGTTAAAAACTGAAAAACCCCTCTTCTCTCTCCTTAAAGAAAACCAAGCCTTTGTTGCCTGGGGAGAAGGAGGCTCCTCCCCCATCTTCCCTTTACTCCCACTTTCCTCCTTCCCCCTTTTCTTTCTGCCTCTTGGGAGGCAAAAATTGTCTCTTTGGAGACCCTATTTGTCTCTTCGAAGACCCTATTCACCTCTCTGGAGGCTTTGTTCATGAACAGCAGCCCTGCCGTGCACTTCTCCTCCACAAGATGGCCAGTCTTTGTCTCCTCCAGCCTATCTCAGCCTTGAATTTGCCACGTTTTTGAAGTTTTAGGATTTGGTTTTTAAAAAAATTCAGATCTCTCAACTTCAAAAAACTCCACCACCTCACGTGCCCCTTTACTGTGTTCTTGCACTCCACCCCTACCAGCCACGCCGTCATCAAATGAACACGTGCCAGAGCGTGTTCCATACGCGCCTACGAGTAAATCTCACTCGCGGGCGCGTCCTCCGCATGTTCCTGCGCTCCAGCCTATCTCAGCCCTAGATTTGCCACGTTTTTGAAGTTTTAGGATTTGGTTTTTTTCAAATTCAGATCTCTCAATTTCAAAAAACTTCACCACCTCACATGCCCTTCTACCGTGTTCCTGCGCTCAACTGCTACCAGCCATGCCGTCATCAAATGAACACGTGTCGGAGCGTATTCCATACGCGCCTACGAGTAAATCTCACTTGTGGGCGCATCCTCCGCATGTGCCGACCAGCAACCAGGACCTCCTCAGACCAGTCCTTCGCAGCTGCTGTTCTTTTACTGTTTTTTACTTTCCCTAGTTATTTTATCTGTTCTTTTACTTTTCCTTGTTTTATGCTGTCTTGTTGCTTTCAACTTAACCTGATTCGGTTGGGTCTCAGACTCATAGTTTGAGATAGAAATCCCTTTTTCGTTGTTCTAAATCTTAGACTAGTCAATTTATTTGAAAACTGTGATAGATCTAAGTTACTTGGTTAGATCGACTTCTTAGGAAGCAAGACCACTCCATGGTCTTTAGGAGTCTTCGTATTCCTGATGATTTCATCCATCTTAGTGAGCCGCTGCTTTCATAGGCTGTATTCCCAAATGACTACCTTCCTAGATTTCCTTCCATACTGTGAGGTGTTAGTTGTCTGTCTGAATTGGGTTATCCAGTTGTTTAGCTTTTTTTTTTTGGTATTCTATCTCTTGTTATTCTCTGTATTTGGTTTATATTTGAATGAATGATAATACTTACAAAAAAAGAAATAAGAAAAAAAAGAATAACTCTCTCCAGAATATGTTTGCAAATGTAGCATCTCTATCTAATATTATTGATGTTGGCATGCAATGTAGCATTGTAGTTTGAATATGTTGATTGTCACTACAATACAATCTAGGTGAGGTCCCACACCTCTATGATAGTGAAACTCTAATCAACATAACGGGTTGTGTTTGTTTAATAGTTAGAGAGGTTTTTGTTTTGGAGTAGTAATAAGAAGTAAGTGATATAATATAAAATAAAAAGAATGTTGTGAATTTTTTGTATAAAAAGTGATTTTTTTTTAATGAGTTTTTTTATTTGAATAATAATAAAAAGTGAGTAATGTGATATAAAAAGTAAAAAAAAAAAAAATTATTAAAAAGTGATTGATAAAATATTAAAAGTGGTATTGGTTTTGAGGAAGAAAAAAAAAAAGGAAGAGAGGTTAAGCAAACAAGGCCGTTGTGTTGAAGCAGGACCAGAACTAGAGTTTTAAGTATGGGGTAAAAAAACTAAAAAAAAAATTATTTGGAAGTCAAAATAAACTTTTTAGGACATATTTTAAAAGGAGTAATGATACAAGTACGTCACCCTCCATATCTATCTTGTGTCAACCAAAAGTGACATGGCTTTTAAAATCACCATTTGATCAAAAGTCAATAATGATCAATCATAAATTTAATGTGATTTTAAAAGCCACATCACTTTTGGTTGACACAAAATAGACATAAAATGTGACATATATAATTACTCTTTTAAAAAAATTAAAAAAAAAAATTAAAATTTTTTTTTAAAATTTTGAGGGGCTACAGCCCCAAAGCCTCAAGTGGCTCCACCCGGTGTTGAAGTATTTACCATTATGTGAATGTGTACTTTGTTTGGGTCTTTTACTCTTTATCTCTTTGTATTTCTCTCGTACTTTTTTTTTTTTTATAAATTATGAATTTATTTCTTTTTTTTTAAAAAAAAAAAAATGAGAAAGTATTCATGTCGCTTCAAAATTATTAGAGAATTTGTAATGTACCCTTAATTGAAGCAATACATTCTAAACTCTCCAAAATTATAATGTACCCCATTATAGAAAGACAAAAATATCTTAATAAAAAATATAAAAAAAAAATAAGAAAATCGCACAAGACCCACGCCCCAAGAGTTGCCTTTTTTAAAAAAAAAAAAAAAAAAAATCAATTTTATTGAAGTATTTTTGTCTTTAATTTTGAAAAAAAATTTCATGACACTTTTTTTTTTGTGTGACAAAAATAATACATTGCAATTTTATGATAGTTTGGAATGACACTGTTTCAATTGAAAGTTTGGAAGAAAATTGCAAGAGCATATTTCAAGATAAAATTATGTATTTTTTCCAATATATATATATATATATATAAAGCGATTAAATATTATAATCACTAACCGCCTATATCAAAGTTGTTAATCACCTTATTTAGGACAGTTAGCAGTTTTAAGCGGTTAATAACTGTCCGCCTTTTTAGCCATACTTTAACACTTGGAAAAGAATCTTCTCCATTTCTTTTGAATTGGAGAGGAGCATGTTAAGCTTAAATGAGTAAAAAAAAGAATATTTAATGTTCACATTAGAAGAAAAAAATGATTTTAAGTATTCTACTCAAGATGAAAAATGGTTATTTGCCTATTATGTTAGAGTTGCCGCCAACAAAGTATAGTAAAAGAAAAGTGGCACATGCATCCTGGAGTGGAAATAGATAAGAGCATTCTCTCAAACTTTTTATCTTGAAATTTTTTCTAGATATTAGAAAAACTTTTCAATGTTCGCCTTGCAACAATCTCTCGATCTATAATTTCTTCATACTAACTTTTGTCAAATCTCTCTCCAAATATGGAGAACAAAGTTTTTTCTCTATTTCACTTTTTATGTTTTATAGTCCCTTTCACTTTTTCTTTCCTCACTACTTTTTCTCTATCTTCATCAAAGTCTTCCTAAATAAGTGAGATAGTGAAATTGGTGGGGTCTTTAATGAATAAAAAAATATATATTTAATTAGAGTAAAAATATATTTAGAGAGTCTGTTGTTTAGAAATTTTGAAAAGTGGCTTCATAAAATAAAAAAAATAAAAAAAAGTGCATTTTTCTCCTTAAATTTGGAGAAACTTTCAAGAGCTCATTGAGAATGCTCGCTTTGGGCACTAGTGTTCCAAAATTTTAAAATTTAGAATTTGATTTTTGAAAATTATAAATATTTTATAAGATAAATTCTTTTAAAAATAACTTTTTTTTTATCTCATATTGAAATATTTGTTTTAAAAAAATTAATCCCCCTCTAAAAAGGTTCCCTATTGTTTTTGTACGTTTATTAATCGTAAGTAATAGTGCCTATTGTATGACATAGTGACGACCGACGAAAGAGAGACTCGGTGGTCTGACATCACCCAAAATCAGTAGTGAGTTCCCCCGGAGGATACAGAATCATAGAAATAAATCAAACACTTTCCAATTAAAACACCTTATTATACTCTTACTCTTTCTCTTTGAAACTCTATGCTAGACTAGCTAGAGCAAATTACATATTAAATCAATGACCAAAACAAGCGTAATGACATAATCAATGACCCAAAAAGCTTTTTATCTTCAACTCTTACATCTATATATATGTCTAGAGACTGAGATCAATGAAAAGCGCAGAGACAAATCCCAACAAGAAATTGAGACAGAAAATCTTGAGGAGAGAAACATTTATATCTGAAAGATGGCAGAAGGCAACGAAGTCCAAATTCCAAGAGTGAAACTGGGCAATCAAGGCCTTGAGGTAAATCCCCATTGCCATCCTTCAGTTCCATTTCATTTTTTTTTTCTTTTTTCAGGAAATTTCCGCATGTATCTCTGTTCAAGTCGCATTTCTTCGAAAACCCATCTACATAATTTGATCTACTTTTGAGTTTTTATGATAACACAATTGTATTTCTTTCTAGTCTCGGAATCAGCATAAATTCTTTCCTTGAGGTCTATGGAAGTTCATATGTTATGAAACTAATATTTGCTCAATATCCAACTGCAAAATAAAGAGAAATGTGTAGGAAAGCTTGTGCATTTTCCGACTTTTAATTTTGGCTCCTTCTCTCCTCTTATGTGAACACGATAGATAGATATTAACAGCTAGGAGCCTGTTCTCAAGATCAAGTGGGTCCGAGACCAATATGTCCTGTATTGATACCATACAGGTCAAAACAATACCATCAATGATAATTTTCATTTTCTTCTATATAATTACTCTGGATGATGAAGCAAAAATGCTGTGTAAAATACAAGATGGCCCATTCAATTTCCATGGGATGTACAAATGTTCATGATTATTCAGAATAAGGTAAAAAAGTGTTAAAATAAACCAAATCTTGATATTATGCTGCAATAATGATGTCTTCTAAATTCAGTTGGTGCCCTTCAAGAAGAACTTCCTACTGCAGGCTGCAGCCTGCAGCNTTTTTTTCTTTTTCAGGAAATTTCCACATGTATCTCTGTTCAAGTCGCATTTCTTCGAAAACCCATCTACATAATTTGATCTACTTTTGAGTTTTTATGATAACACAATTGTATTTCTTTCTAGTCTCGGAATCAGCATAAATTCTTTCCTTGAGGTCTATGGAAGTTCATATGTTATGAAACTAATATTTGCTCAATATCCAACTGCAAAATAAAGAGAAATGCGTAGGAAAGCTTGTGCATTTTCCGACTTTTAATTTTGGCTCCTTCTCTCCTCTTATGTGAACACGATAGATAGATGTTGGGAATATTTTCCTAAATCCAGCCCATCTACATAACTTCTACTGGTGGGCTGATTAAAACTCATTGGGCCTTAGTTTCAGTCTCAGTCTCAGCCTCAGCCTTAGCCTCAGCTTCAGTCTCAGTCAATTCAAGAAGCCTAATCTAGAAAGAGTTATTATCGATATTAAACATTATAATGAGATAAAGCAACGATGTGCACAGGTCCATGAAGATACGTCCTTATCCCGATGTGATAAGAAGGATAAGAGGAAGAAGAGTCATTTCCAAAAAGGAGTACTATTGTGATTAGTTTTAGTCCAGGATAATCCTAGATAAACTCTTATCCTATCTAATTGCGTGTAACACCCCCAACCCAGGGAGGGTTAGGTTTGTCAACTTACCATCGCAGAGGCGCAAAGATTAATAAGGTCTACCAAAGCGATAACTAAATGAAATGAGTAATGCATTAACAAAATGAATTAATAGTCATATAAAATATGAATCCCTAAAAATCGCGGAAACGATAAGTCGAAAGAATACATTGTTCCTTATTGAAAAATCCATTGCTATGGAAACTGTGCTAAAGCACTTATTATAAGCAGATTAATAATAAAATAATGCATGGAGTCCTAGAAAGCCCCGCCCCCATTCCGACCTCCTAGACCCATTTGCTCATAACCTGAAAACAAAACATAGTAAGGGGTGAGCGAGAAATGCTCAGTAAGAAAACCCTCAACCATAAAACGGTTGAGTTAACTTCATTTTCTTTTCAAATAGATATACTGCAA
>FXXK01000139.1:79798-100903 GCA_900184695.1 Betula pendula | reverse complement strand
AGCCAGAGTAAGATAAACAAAGAAGTAATACATCTTCTAGTATTGGCGTGCAGAGAGTCAATAACGAGGAGAGTAATATGCATCCTTATACGACAATGCCTTTAATATTTTAATTTTCATTTAAAGCTATGTTTCTCTCCCAATCGATGCTTTAAGACACATGTTGACTTTCTCATATATGCTACCTGACAAAAATGTGAAGCTTTCAAACACAAAAACATATCAATTACCAATTTCTCTTGTAGCTGGTGTATGTCATCTTGTGCAGACCCCAAAGCGGACAAAGAAGTCAAGAAGAGCAGACATTGCCCAACACATGTGGGTAGAAATAGCAAGCAAAGCAAAAGGTGGAGCACCTCTACTTTCTTTCACATATAAACTTGGAGAGCCTATCCGAGATCCCATCTCTGAGCTTCCAAGCATTGGCAACAGTCTAAAGGTAGAGACCACGTGACTTTTAGGACACTTTGATTATGCACAAATCAGAATAATCCGAGCATCGAGTCCTCCAAGCATTGATCTTTCGAGAACTGAGACCTCTAAGCTGCGTCTTCACCAATCATTGAATTGCTCTGATAATAACATATCCAAGCACCAGGTCACGTGACAGTCCTCTCAGACCTACTGTATATTGAGGAACACTTACAAGTGCTAGCAAGCAACTCAAATTATTGACGGAGACTTGCAAGTCATAGTCATACATGCCCTGTCCAAGACCATCCTAAGTAGTTTCTCGAGATCTATCAAACAATTCAAACGTATTCCAGAGTCTAGACCAATGTTCTAATTGCTAATTAAAGAGCCTTTGTCGCTGAGAAGTCCTCATCCGAGCTGCAGAGGCCATGTTCGCTGAAAGACCTCACTGAAACAGAAGCTACTGTCACGGGCTCAAAAAACCAATGCAGAATGCTCAGAATCCAATCTCCACCGTTCACAATGAAGATTCATGTGTCATGAACATCTCTGTCAATTTTCAGCTCAATCGGACCACAAACGCTCAACGATCGGAACTGTTTATCAAGACTCGACAGAATTTTCAGATTCTGGTTTTTGGAGCCCTTGGAGCTTATGTTTGTCATGATGCGCAGCGAACCATGCCACAGAAATCAAAACGAAAAGAGCTCCCACATCCACGGAGCAGTGTCCTTCTGCTAACGTGTGGTGGAATCAAAGAAACTGGAAAGAAATTAAAAAAGAAAAGCCTCTGCTTAAGCGCGGACAGCACTTGAAGTAAAAAGTTCGGGGAACACTATCCAGAATATACCCAAAGAAATAATGAATAGGAAAATTCCTATACACCTCTGTCACGTATTCAAGATGCTTTCCAGAGCCAAAGCAAGAGCAACAACTATGTAAAAAGACAAAAGACCCGAGTAAAAAAGTTTCTCACTCGCCCTCGAGTGGCACATTTCAACTCCGAACTCTCCTAGCTTATCTCCAAGCGAAATATCCTGGTAAGAGCTCCTATAAAAGCTAAATTTTATCTTGATACACTACTATGTACACTGATCGCAAAGTCAAGATCTTGAGTTGCTCCTAGCACTAGGCTCCTGAGAACCAAGATTCTTCAAGAACCAAGATTTTCTAAGCACCAGGTAAATTTGAGCACTCTCTTCAAACTGGGGCAGGTACTTCGTAAGCTATGCCCATCTTCGAACAAACTGGCAATCAGTTCAGCTATACAACAATGCGAATCCAAAAGGAAGCTAAAATATTTCAGGAATCTCTGAAATCAAACCGGGAGTACTGTCGAAGTATTTTACGACTGAAAGAGAAAGAGCCGTCCTCATTCAAACTAGCTCAGAACTCTCTAACAAAACTGGAAGCCTCGATAAGTCAAGTCTCACTTATAAGAAAGTCATCTTAATGGTTCAACTTCTACGAACACAGTCAAAATGTCGCTTATGTTCAACACCGAGAAGAGACCCCAAGCTGGTCCTCCACCATTGAAATTTGAGCTTTCTCTCAATTCGAAACCACACATACTTTTGAACATATGCGGCCTTGGGGGGTACTTATTCCAAATATGATGTTGTTACATGCTTTTCTTAACCATCTAAATGCAGGGGAATAGCTAATGACATAAGGAGTTCATCTCAGAACTATCAACATCCTAGCAGCTCACCAGGACCCCGGAATTTCTTCTCAGAAGCTCTTCTCGGAATCTCCTCTCAAGTGCCTCTCGGAATCAGAAGTCAAATCCTCTCAGTTACCTGAATAGCTAACTGAGACTCTGGTCAAATTTTCTCAGCTACCTGGATAGCTAGCTGAGACTCAGTTACCTGAATAGCTAACTGAGACTTTGGTCAAATTTTCTCAGCTACCTGGATAGCTAGCTGAGACTCAGTTACCTGAATAGCTAACTGAGACCTCTGTCAAATTTTCTCAGCTACCTGGATAGTTAGCTGAGACTCAGTTACCTGAATAGTTAACTGAGACCTCTTTCAAATTTTCTCAGCTACCTGGATAGCTAGCTGAGACTCAATAAAAAAAAATCCACAATGGTGACTACATACTCTTGATAGGTTTCTCCTTCGAGCCTTTTTGAGAAGATTGCTTGGCAGAGATCAATTGTCGAGGAGCCCAATTTTTAATTTTAATCATCGGCAGATAAGTCCAAATTCTTCTTTGCAATTCTCTTCTTACTTGAGATGCAACTATCCGACCGAATCGATCATGGCCTTTAGCCAATTTTTCTAATAAAACAAAGAGACTTTTGACTTTTCAAAAGCAAAAAAGCTGCTATTGGCCTCTATTCCGAAAGACAAGCTTTGAATGGTGGGCCAAGGCAAACTCTATAACTCTTTGCAGGAACAAAAAAGATGCTTTCTTGTTTGATTCTCCTTGCTTCAACTGTGATATCACCTGTTTCTTTACAACGTCGCTTTGAAGAGCCACTCTATTGCTGAATGATGAAGGAAACAAAAAAAAAAATACATTGAGTTTCAAGATAATAGAAAGGGTCGCAGATGCCTTTTGACTTTACTATTACAAAAGGGGAGTATGCTCTGCAGAAAATAACATGTCTTTTCTGAGACAAGGGAGCCGCAGCTTCACATGCACTCCTCACGTGATTGCGTAAATCCTCGACCGCTCCGGGCGCGGTGTGTGCATGCCCACAAGAAGTGTGTATGATAGTTGAGATGGGGGGAAGAGCGGCATAAAAAAAAAACAAAGATCTCCCAGCTATTTCTCTCCTACCGCCAAGCCAGCTTCTACACCAACACTTGCTCTAAGCGTTTCTCTTTCATCCCCCTGAGAAAGCTACGATGTTCATCAGTGGAAAGCTCTCAAGTATTCGTGCCCTTGGCTGTTCCACCAAAAATCATCGCTCCCAGCAATAACACCGTATGGACACAACTCCATTAAGAACAGTCCAAAACGGCAATACCTAAACGAAGAAGGCTCGGCTCTTAGCAGCCCAACGACACAGCTCATACCTCCGCCAATCCCAATGGGCCGATCTGCTCCAGGACCTGCGTTCAAAGCTGCTCCGAGATCTGCTCTTTGAGTGATGGCCTTCTCCAATCGCTTGAACAAACCAGCTTGGCGACATATCTGAGCAGCTATTTCATTATATCGCAAGACCAGCAGTAGAGAAAAGAGGAGAATTTTTGTCTCTGCAATGGAATTCATAATGTCAATACTAGATATCCCTGGAGCGGTGCTCCCATGACTACAGAGATGCGTCTTTTTAAGTCTACACCTGTGGCTGATTGCGTTCAACAGCACCAAATCAGTAGCCTTTGTCAAATACACCACGATAAGTTTACATTCTTTTCATTCATGTTGGCTAACTCTGGTAGTTAGCGAGGTTGCGGGGGATACTTCTTTATCAAGATCTGTGACTTTTTGATCAGACTCATGCTTTTTGGAATTTTGAGAATTGGGAGAATAATCTATGGCCTTTGATTTTATGTAAAGAAACAAGCTTATCTCTTAACTTGGCCGTGTGAACCTTTCTGAGTATATCAACATATGATTGATGATACTTAAACTTTTGGTGAAAGCCAAGGTCAGTTAGGAATTATGGAATTATATATTTGAATTGTCAAAACCCAAGTATTCTGCTTTTTCGTGTGATACCTGCGCAGGACCTCTTCTAAAAGCTAGAAGTTGTCAAAAGAAGAATTTTCTCTCTCCAAAATTGAAGAGGCACATAACAAAGTATCAGAAACATCAGCGAAGTGTATGACAATGTGCTGGATGCCATGAAAAGTCTAAAGACCTGGAGGAGACATTGAAAGATTGACAAAAGAAGTTCAAGGTTTGATCAAAGAGAAAGAAGCAGTAGAAAGCGACGGACAAAAGCAATTAAAAAAAAAAGCTCACAGAATTTGAGCTTCATGTCAAAGACGTACAAGAGAAGATCTATGGAAACACGCGAAAGAGGATGCTACGTACGGGATTGCTTGGGAATTCTACAGAGAGAAATTCCTGACTCAATGAAAGAGCTTGACAAAATACTTTTTCTTATGAGAATCAAGAAAAGACTGACTTCCCAAATTCAGATTTGGAAACTACCGGGCCTCTTCAATTCTCAAAGCCCAGCTGCTGCCATGAGAGCCGCGTTCCAATTCTCTCCTTGTTTCAGTCTCAGTCTCAGCCTCAGCCTTAGCATCAGCTTCAGTCTCAGTCAATTCAAGAA
Source organism: Betula pendula (assembly GCA_900184695.1). Lineage (NCBI taxonomy): Eukaryota > Viridiplantae > Streptophyta > Magnoliopsida > Fagales > Betulaceae > Betula > Betula pendula. Next base: position 96,255 of record FXXK01000139.1, on the reverse strand, counting down.
GCCTAATCTAGAAAGAGTTATTATCGATATTAAACATTATAATGAGATAAAGCAACGATGTGCATAGGTCCATGAAGATACGTCCTTATCCCGATGTGATAAGAAGGATAAGAGGAAGAAGAGTCATTTCCAAAAAGGAGTACTATTGTGATTAGTTTTAGTCCAGGATAATCCTAGATAAACTCTTATCTATCTCTAATTGCGGATAAGAGTCCTACTCGGATTCCTACTGACAGTTCTATTCAGATTCATATAAGAGAATGTCATATTCAGACTCAGATAAGAAGATGCCTAAGCTGAACAAACTCTTAGCCTATAAATAGGCCCATACTATCAGGTATCAACGGACAAAAAATCTCTGCCCTCTTATTTTCTAAAGAATCAATCTCTCAGATACTGACTTAGGCATCGGAGTGGGATCAGCCGGTACCCCCGGCAAGCCCCCTTTGTTCATGTTTATTGTTTTGCAGATATCAAAGAAATTATCAACGAAAGCACATGTCACCATACCGGAAACTGTACCAACAATAGATATTAACAGCTAGGAGCCTGTTCTCAAGATCAAGTGGGTCCGAGACCAATATGTCCTGTATTGATACCATACAGGTCAAAACAATACCATCAATGATAATTTTCATTTTCTTCTATATAATTACTCTGGATGATGAAGCTAAAATGCTGTGTAAAATACAAGATGGCCCATTCAATTTCCATGGGATGTACAAATGTTCATGATTATTCAGAATAAGGTAAAAAAGTGTTAAAATAAACCAATCTTGATATTTTGCTGCAATAATGATGTCTTCTAAATTCAGTTGGTGCCCTTCAAGAAGAACTTCCTACTGCAGGCTGCAGCCTGCAGTNAGGAGTTGCATCATCCCTAAGAAAGCCAATTCTATGCTCAAAGCGTGAGCATGTAATGGCCAAGTTTCTGTAGGTGCTTTTAAATTGGACCAACTTAAGAGAAGAGGAATGATTTTGTGGGAGGCCGGTGATCGATAAACTTTGACATAGTGAGAAACCGCTCATGGCAGCAAGTTTTAGTGGGAATGAAAAAATAGTAGTTTAGAGCAATTTAGTTAAAATATAATTGAATTGTGTATTGAGCTTATGATGCCCTCGAAAGTCTGTTATGACTCAAAGCAAACATTGCATACCTAAATAACCAGATTGAGGTGATTGTTCTTTTCTTGTGAAGAAAGGAGATCATGTGGAAGATGCTATCTCGTAAAGAGTAGTTAGTATTCTCTTTCCTAGCACACTAAGAAGTTTGGATATATTTGATACACATACACCATTTTGGTTTTCCCTTTTTTTCTTTTTTTTTTTTTGGGGGGGGGGGGTGTGTGTGTTGTTGATGTTAAATGTCAGTTTAATATGTCTGATTTGGGCTTTATCTATACTAGATTATAGAGACTAGGGTCAGATTGTTACTTCATCTTTCCTCTTTCTGTAATTAATATTTGCATGTATTAAAGTTCTTTCATCATGTGGGAGGTTTTGGAGAGACTGAAGTGATAGAAAGGATGGAGACTTTTTGTTAGGCTATGTGGAGTCTGGTTTATACCCGATCCAGTACGACAAAAGAAGGACTATAGTTTAAATTAGATTTTTTTTTTTTTTTCTTGAGGTTTAATCCATGGAGCGGAGGGTTGAGCCAATACCAGGAAAAAAATTTTTAGGGACCCGCCCGTTTATGTTTATTGACCTAGTTGGAGATCTTTAAATAACCGCTTCTGTAGTAGGGTTTGGTATGCACGTTTAACGCCTCTTTTGTACTATTTCTCAAAAATTGTAAAATTTTGCCGCAACACAGTGAGCGTAGCCCTTGAGGGTGAACCACTTAAATTTTTGTGTCTTGTAATTGATTTTTTTTCGTTATTTTTTCTCTTTCGCTTTTCACAGGTTCTGGGAATTCAGTAGAATTTCCTAACACTTTGGACCTTATTTATAGTCTTGTTTCTTTCTTCCATTAGGAGTCTCACATAAATTTGGACCTGCAAAAATAAACTAGAACCATGAAAGATTAATGATATGTTTCACTGAAAATATAAATCCTTCAAATTACTCTCAACTTATCAAAAATCTTGAGGTTAATCTTTTCAACATTCGAGATGCATAGGTTCCAAGGTTTTAAGTAATAGCTTTCTCAATTAAAATAATTTTTGGTTCTCAATTTTCATTCCAATTCATTTTTGTTATTTTTATGTTGTTCATTTCGTTATAATTCTAAACTCTCTTTTTTTTCGTAGGTCTCAAAGTTGGGATTTGGATGTATGGGCTTGACTGGAATTTACAATTCTCCTCTCTCTAATGAGGATGGAATCTCAATAATAAAGTACACTTTCAGGAAGGGAATCACTTTCTTTGATACATATGGTGTTTATGGACCCCATTCTAATGAAATTCTACTTGGAAAGGTACTCATCATCAATTTTTACTTTTAATAGCTCAATAAGTTGGATTTTTTTTTTTTTTTGGTAGTAAATATAAAGGTTGGCTCTTATGTAGTAATATCTTCGTGATAGTATTTTCTATTTGTTCTATTGTTAATGAACTAATTAATAATTGACCACCATGTGAAGACTTGTGATAATAATCGGAAGAAGTTTATATCTTTCAAGCCTTGAAGCAATTGCCAAGAGAGAAAATTCAAGTAGCAACCAAATTTGGCATCGAAAAACTGGGATTTCCTCATATGACAGTGAACGGTAGCCCTAACTATGTTCGCTCATGTTGTGAGGCTAGCTTGAAGCATCTTGATGTGGAATACATTGATCTGTATTATCAGTATCAGGTAGACACGAATGTACCTATAGAAGAAACTGTAAGTGATTCTCTTTCTCTTTCAACTAGATGCCCTGCAATGGTGGTTTTTTAATTATTTTCTGTTTGTAATTTAACATAATCAATTCTCAGCAATTAGTTATTCCATTGTGGGGGATTGTGGAATCTAAATGGTAAAATTGATTAAATACATCTTATTGGCGTGTAGATAGGCGAACTTAAGAAACTGGTAGAAGAGGGAAAAGTCAAGTATATTGGTCTATCTGAAGCCAACCTAGACACAATAAGGAGGGCACATGCTGTGCATCCATCACAGCTGTACAAATGGAGTGGTCTCTATGGACTCGTGATATCAAGGAAGAGATAATTCTACTTTGCAAGTTTGTTCTATTTACAGCCCCAATTTTTATGAAAGTTGGTCTCACAGTTGTACCTTTGAAGAATGTTGCGCTGACATGTTTACCCATTCTTGATGTGAAAGTTTTTATTGAGAGCTACTTACTTGTTTGTTATCTATTCTCTGTGAAAATTTTAATTTAGAGATGAGATAGTATGTATCTTAAATATCTTTTCTCTTTTAGGATTCCAATAGTATTATCGTTTTTGAAAGAATTCCGGCAATAGAAAATATTAACTGGGTGGTTTTTATGTCCATTTTGTGTGGCTTTTTGACATCTTATCCAGAAGTATGAGAATGCTATCTTGATACTCTTGTGCATGCAGGGAACTTGGCATTGGAATAGTTCCATACAGTCCTCTTGGTCGTGGTTTTTTTGCTGGCAAGGGAATCGTGGAAAGCTTTGCTGCAAACAGTGCCTTGGTATATGTTTCACCAGCATTTTTTTCCATCCATTTGTTGACTTTCAATGAACAAAAATTGCCTGCGTAATTCTTTAGGCAACTATATATTTTTCTTTCAGCAGTGCATTACTCTTCAGGGTCAATTTGAATCGAAAATTCATACAATTAAACATGTCTATGCAGCTGCCTTAAAAAGAAAAATACATCCTCCCATCTGCTATTTAGTTTTTGTCTTATGAGAATGTTCCCTTAAAATATTTTCATGTAAATGCAGCAAGTTTTATCTTATTTTTGAGTAATTGTAATTTTTCTTTTTATTGGCAAAAGTTTGTTCTTAATTTTAAGAACCATCTTGTAGAGAACTAGAGGATTTCAAAGACTTTTGGCATTCCCCATAATGATATTAATAGTAACAGGAAAAAAAAAAAGGTTAGCTAACAGCCAGCTCTTTTATCTTTAAGGCCATGCATCCTCGGTTCCAAGGAAACAATTTGGAGAAGAACAAGACCGTTTATACTCGAATAGAAAGCCTTTCTAGAACGCACCAATGCACTCCTGCTCAGCTAGCACTAGCATGGGTACTTGAACAAGGGGATGATGTTGTACCTATACCTGGTAAGTGACTTTCACTTTTTAGTCCTGATTAATTTAAATAAATTACTCTGAAATGTGCTACATATATAAGTTTTCCTCAGAAATGTAGTTGAAAAGAAATAGAGAAGAAAAAGAAGTGGCTGAAGTTCTATTCAATGTTATTAAATACTAGTTCTTCTCCAAGTGTCCGGTCACTCAGCCCCTCAATTACATGCTTTTTCTAATGCCGATTGGGCTGGCTACCTCGATGACCGCCGCTCCACCGGCGGCTATTGTATTTTTCTTGGTACAAATCTTATTTTATGGAGCTCTCAGAAACAAGCAACGGTCTCCCACTCCAGCACTGAGGCCGAGTACCGGTCCCTTGCCAATACCACTGCTGAACTTCAATGGATTCAGTCTCTTCTTAAGGAACTTGTCATTTTCTTATACAAACGGCCCACTTTATAGTGTGACAATCTTGGAGCTACCTACCCTATAGTCCCATGTTTCATGCCCGCATAAAGCATATTGAGATTGACTTCCATTTTGTCTGCGACAAAGTAGCGTCTAAAAATCTGGTGGTTAGATTTATTTCTACAAAGAGTAATTATATATGTCACCCTCTATGTCTACCTTGTGTCTACCAAAAGTGGTGTGACTTTTAAAATTTGCCAATCCACCCCAACTAACTTTATAAATTTTCAATTCTGCCTTTCCGTCAGTCACAACCGTCTTTCACTGACGGAATTAAGGGTATTTTAGTCTTTTCCCAATATATATATATATATATAGTATATATATATATATTTTAAAAAATAATAAATTAGGAATTAAAAAAAAAAAAAAAAAAAGGAAAATTTGGGGTGGCCGTAGCCACCCCATCGGTCATTTGGGGTGCCGAAACCACCCCCAATGGGTTTGGGGGTGGTCGGCCCACCCCGATTTGGCCACGGGGGTGGTTTCGGGGGTGGCCGAACCACCCCCATCTGGCCGGAATGGTGGCGAGCCACCCCCATGGGCCATGGGGTGGCTCGGCCACCCCCAAGGCCAAAATGGGGTGGCCGAAACCACCCCCAATGGGTTTTGGGGTGGCTCGGGCCACCCCGATTTGGCCACGGGGTGGTTGGGGGTGGCCGAACCACCCCCATCTGGCCGGAATGGGGGTGCGAGCACCCCCATGGCCCATGGGGGTGGTTCGGCACCCCCGTGGCAAATCGGGGTGGCCCGACCACCCCCAAACCCATTGGGGTGGTTTCGGCACCCCATTTTGGCCCTTGGGGGTGGCCCGAACCACCCCATGGGCCATGGGGGTGGCTCGCCACCACCATTCCGGCCATGGGGGTGGTTCGGCCACCCCCAAGGGCCCAAATGGGGGTGGCCGGCCACCCAAAATGGCCAACGTTCACCCTGTTTTTTTTTTTTTTTTTAAATATTTGATCAGGGGCATTTTAGTCCATTTTTACCCCAAAACCCCCACGTGCCGCGCACGTGATCTAAATCCGTCAAAGAGCGGTCTGACTGACGGAAAGGCAGAATGGAAAAATTTATAAAGTTAGTTGGGGTGGATTGCAAATTTTTAAACAATGGAGACCAAATTGAAAGAGAGCTACAACATCGGGGGGGTAAAATGCATTTTCCCCGTAATTATATATGTCACCCTCTATGTCTACCAAAAGTGGTGTGACTTTTAAAATTACCATTAAATTTATGATTGATAATTATTGATTTTTGATCTAATGGTGATTTTAAAAGTCACGTCATTTTTGGTAAACACAAGGTAGACATAGATGGTAACTTATATCATTACTTTTCTACAAAAGATCAAAAAGCCGACATTTTCACCAAACCATTGGTCTCTACTCGCTTCACTATCCTACGTGACAATCCCAGCATCATGGAAATTCCGCTTAAATTGAGGGGGCCTATTAAGACAATTGAGGATATTCAACCTTCTTCCCATATAACGTCTTATTTATCTCAAGATATCAAAACCATAATTATCACTCAAGACCTCAAGGCGCCAGCTCATGAGATACTCTCCACAAGGCAAGATCCTACTAGAGAATACTTGTGCAACATGCAAACATGCAGAGAAGGCAACATGCGGCAATCAAGGCAATCAATGCACAAACATAAAAGGTATGTGTCTCTACGAGATGATTAGCAAATGTCACCAAAGGAATCACAACAATATTTGTAATTAACAAACCCCACAATCTATGGGATTGTAATATAGATTGCCGTGCAAAAGTCACATGTGACTTGTATATATATTGTAGTGAATACTGATAGTGGAATACATGGAAAAAGTATTTTCAAACACATATATTCTTGTGCTGTTTTACTACTTCACTTGTATAATGCGATGCTTTTGTGAATCGAATGGCCGGATTTATTTTAATAAACCATTTGTATTATTCACACTGCAAAGTTAGGGACATGATTATATGAACTTTTTGAGAATGTACTAATATTGTTGCTCTATATCACGCATTATTGGCTATGTTTTGGTAAACGTTTCGAAAACACTTTGTATGTTTGTTAATGAGTTTTGGGGGTGAAATTCGCCCAATGACCCCAAATAACACCTAGCTAGAGGGGGTGAATAGGTGTTTGTCCAAAAATTACAATTAACAAAAATTTCACAACCACGTTACTTGGCCGCCCAGTTATGAAATATATAGCTATCAAAAAAGCTAGAAATAGAATTCAACTTAGACTCTATTTGTTTTGACATAAAATATTTTTTATAAAAATATTTTTCAGTGTTTGGCGCGCATGTACAGAAAATTACAAATATTTTTTATATTTTCTTTAAATCAAATTAACCTATAAAAATTAATTTTTATTCACAACAACATAAAAATTAAAATTAAAAATAATAAACAAATGACCATAATCAATGATGACAGACCGGTTGGAGGACCAAGCTTGTGGTCTTGAATCCTTTTTCGTTTTCTAACATGGAAATTCTTTCGGTACATGCTTGAACTTCTGAACAATGTTGCTAAATGGGCTTGGAATTGAGTTTTGAAAAGGGTGGGATTGTAATCTTTTGTAATGAATGAACTTGTAAAGGATGAATTTGTTTTAAGAGAATGAGAATGAAAAGAAAGAATTAGAATTGGCTAAATTCAAGGTTTAACTGGCCTCCTGAAATTGAGAAAGAAAAAAAAACTGAAATTGCTCCTTATTTATTTTTAAATTGGATATTTATACAGTTTTGGATTAATTCATAGTAATCTAACCAATCTTGGATTCACCTACTAGGATACCCCGAGTTACTTGTTTATTTGCTTCGGTAGCGAAGAAACTTGTTGCCCTAGTTGTTGTTGAAGCTGTGATAGAACTATTAGAATATACGGAAAATATAATATATTTTTCGTATATTCCATATTTTGTTGATATTGTAATATTTTCTATTTATGGTTGATTGTAATCAAATTTACCATACTTGTATTCACTCTATACCCTATAAATAGGGGCCTTTGTATTGTAGACAAATCAAGTTAACGAGCACAATGTAGCCTTAAAGGCCCTTCAGAGTGGGAGACGTAGGTGTCTAACACCGAACCACCCATAATTTCTTGTGTCTCATTCTCTCTTACTTTTGCTCTTTTCTCTATATTTTATTATTTCCGCACATATTTCAACATAGTATCAGAGCCACTTTTTTGTAGCCTTCAATAAACGTCCTTAACGTTTCCTAGTATTCCCTTTGACGACCTCACCGTTTCGAATGTCCTCACTCTCCACCTACGCTGCCAGTGATTTTTCTGCCTTCACCGCAGCACTTTTTGGAAAACAAATCCCATAATCAAGCTTTTGAGGCCCAGATTTATCGATCTATACAAGTTTCGCCACCATCGGAACCATCATGCACCTCCACGCGCTGCCGAAAGTTTCTATTCGCTTAGCCACGTGCCTCCACACTCAACAACTCGCTTCGATCTTCGCACCATTCAATAGATCTACCGCCGACGGTTCTAGACGCCGCAGTCACGCACCTCCACACGCTGCCACCGGATCCTGCCACCGCTTTCATGCACCACCACCGTTACTATTTTTGGCCAAAAAAAAACCACCACAATTGGTGGATCTAGGCAATTTTCAGCCCATTATAGTGCTTAACATGCCCTTACGCGCCTCCCTAAGAAGCTGCTAGTGTTTTCACGTGCCACCCCACTCTTCCACACACTTACATGCGCTAGAAGTCTCCTGCGCATGGAATATACATGCTCCACATGTGTCGCACGCGCCTTAGTCTGGGCTAGACCGGTTCAAGTCAAACCAGCCAGCTCTAGACCTAGTTTCAAGTCCAGTTCACTCCCCTTTTCAGCTTTTTCAAACCCATATTTCAGTACATTTTCAAACTGGTTCAGTGGATTTCAGTGCATTTTCACACCCTTTTAGCGGTCCGTTTTTAGGCCATTTTTTACCCGTTCAACAGTTTAGCCCGTTTTCAAGCTCCCAAAAAAAAAATAATAATAAAAAAAAAAAAGTTCAAGTGGACCACGTCATGCACACCACGCGTCAATAGGATAGGGATTCGATGCGCCGACCCGATAATCGCCCAAGTGGGCTCATTCCTTTTGTGTTTTGGCAAAAGCTGGCCCACGCCACGCACCAGTAGGGATTCAGTGCGCCGACCCGATAACCGCCCAAGTGAGCTCATTCCTTTTGTGTTTTGGCCCAAGTCGGTTTGCGCCACGCTCCAGTAGGGATTTGGTGGGCCAACCAGATAACCGCCCAAGTGGGCTCATTCCTTTTGTGTTTTGGCCCAAGCCAACCCTTTTGGATTTTGGCATGTTGTCGGCCCTTTTTTGAAACAGATTCAAGTAAGCCAATCCGTTAACCGCCCAAGTGGGCTATTTTTTTTTCAGCCCAAGTTGGCCCTGCATCTCGGCCCATGCCGATCCATATCTGTCGCCACCACATGCTGTCGTCGTTGGTTACTTGCCAGCCTCTTGTCTCCTCCGACAGTGTTCGCGCTCAGTCTTCACCACCGACCTTCGTTTATCAGCCATCGTCTACGACCCGTTCTCGACGTCCACCGCCGCCGAACTTTTGTTTTTGTTTTCAAACTCAAGGTTCCAGAATCTTCCACCTTAAGTTTGAGATGGGATGTTAGAATATACGAAAAATATAATATATTTTTCGTATATTCCATATTTGGTTAATATTGTAATATTCTCTATTTATGGTTGATTGTAATCAAATCTCGGACCATACTTGTATTCACTCTATATCCTATAAATATGGGCCTTTGTATTGTAGACAAATTAAGTTAATGAGCACAATGTAGCCTTAAGGGTTCTTCAGAGTGGTGGATGTAGGTGTCTAACACCGAACCACCCATAATTCCTTGTGTCTCCTTCTTTCTCTTACTTCTACTATTTTCTCTATATTTTATTATTTGCGCACATATTTCAACAAGAACAATTCAAAAAAAGCATCAATCACTTATGTGTTATCATTTTAAAAGGATCAATCAAGTTACAATGAAAACTTCCTATAATCACTTATAAAGTTCAATCTCACTTAGGGTTCATTTGGATTTGCGATTTCAAAAAATGCGATTTTAAAACGTGATTTTTAAAAATGTAGGTAATCGTACAGCAAAATCGCAGTTTCGTCTTTAAAATCGTTGTTTAGCCTTTAAAATTGTACGTTTTCAAAAAAACACCTCATTTACTTGTGATTTGAAAATACAGATTATATGCGTTTTTAAATCGCAATTTTTTGAAAACGCAAATCTAAACGATCATTTTTCTGCAATTTGGCTTAAAATCAATATTTTTGTCTACGAAATTGCAATCTCAAACGCACGCTTAGTAAATAAATAATGTGGGACTTATGCTCCATTTGTTTTGGCGTAAAATAATTCCTGAAAAGTATTTTTCGATTGTTGGTACAGCAGAAAATAATAGTCAACGAAAAACATTTTCGATTTGACTGAAAAAGCTTTTTTGATTTCCATAAAATGGTTTCTATTTTTTTAAATCGTAAACAATTTTCTGAATTTCAGCTTATCATTTTTAAACCGCGGAACTCGGCTAAACCACCGTTGGAACTCATTGGGAATCAGCTGGACCAGCGCTGAAACTCAAATTTTTAGGTGTTTTTTTTTTTTTTTTTGAATAAAAAATGCTCGTACAGGCCCAATATTCATGACAAGGGTGAAATTGTCTCATGGATGCTCGCATAAGATGCCTCCTCACTATCCAACGAAAGGTAATGTGCCTTTTTTTTTTTTTTTTAAACAATTTTAACTCAGTTGGTCAATTTAGTGCTAATCTTTTTTTTTTTTTTGTAGAAGCTTCTGTATATTTAAAGAACAACAAAAACAGAAAAACAACAACAACAAGCTAAACAATTGGAAAACCAAATTCAGACAGACAACTAGCATTTCACAACACGACAGAAATTCATGAAGGTGGAAGTAACCTAAGAATGCGGCAAATGAAAGCTGCGTCCCAATAAGATGGATAAAACCATCCAAGGGAGTACAAATACTTCTAAAAACTTAGATCTAGTCTAGCTTCCAAGGAAACCGAATAGACTAAGAAACTTAGATCTAATCTAGCTTCCAAGAAAACTGAACAGACCAAGAGAAAGAACAGCAAAAAAGAGGTGTCCATCACAAGCTATGAGTCTGAAGCCCAATTGGTTCAGGTTAAGTTGATAGCAATAACACAACACAAAACATAGAAAATTACAGGGGAAAAGAAGAAAACAATAAAAGAACAGCATCAACGGAGGAAAGGTCTCGGTTGCTGGCTGACGCATATAGACCACTTTCCCGAGCGTGAAGACCACGCACTAGCAATAGGCATCAGAAGACCAAGAACCACCATAGAAGACAATAGAGGCGGTGGCGAAGCTACACGCATGGTGCAAGACAGTCCACGCGTCGATGCATGTGGAAGACGCACCCACAAGAGAGATCTACTCACAAGCGCGTGTAGCACACACTCTGGCGCGTGCTTGTCTGATGGCGGAGTGATTTGTGGCGGCAAGAAGCAATAGAACCCAAGAACATAGTAGAGGAGCGTGTGTGGAGGTGGAGCTTTCCGAAGTTGATAGATTTGGTTTTGAAAAAATCAAATCCAAAAACTTAAAAAAGGGGGTATATCCATGGCTGAGAATGGTTAGTGGGGGCAAAAACTAGTTGTCTTATGGTGAAGGAGTGGACGATGAGGCTGTTGTTCTTCAAGGATAAGGTCTCTGAAGAGACGGATAGAGCCCCTAAGAGACGAGTTTAGCCTTCGAAGGGGTGGGAAGGGGAGGGGGAGGGAAGAAGGAAGGAGTAGAGGAGAAGGGGGGAGGGGGGGGGGGGTGGGGAGGAGGAAGAATCCTCCTCCCCAGGCAGCAAAAGCTTCGAAGCTCTCTTTTTGAGAGAGAGAATTTATTACAAAATAATTTTCTTAAAAAAAAATTTAAAACCTAAACGTATATTGGCTAAGTGGCTATTATTTTAGTTATATATGTATGTAATTTTTTATGTTAATTTTATGAAGAATAGTAGAATACTTCTTTGGCTAAGTGGCTATCTTTTGGCCATGTTGCCAACTTGCCCATAATGGGCCATGGTGGTCTAAAGTAGCTCTAAAAAACACCGAAAAAAGAGTTTAAAGTATCTAAAAAATTAAAAGAGAGTCGAAAATGCCCATTATTTGAAAACCCGATTACGGTTAGTAACTAGCCTCAATAACCGCATAAAACTAGTTATTGGTAACTGCTAACCAGCCTACCGGTTGCGGTTATTTAAAAGTGAATAACAACTACTCCAGTTGCAGTTGCAGTTTGATGTTGAAGTTTGTAGGGAATACCGCAACCGGTTGTACACAACTCATAACTAAGTAAGATTTGATTATGGATTGAAATTGTGATCACAGTGTCTTAAAAGTTATAACATCATTTGGCATATCACTAGCTTGTGGATAAATTTGTAAATGAGTGGTATAGGTTGGTTTTTAGAAATAGTAAATAATAAGTTAACCTAAATTGAGATTTTGAGAGGGACAATAACACTTGTTCTCTAGTTTAAGAGATCACATAGCGAGTCTGTTGAAGTACATTTTCAGTCATATTTATTCAGTACACATAGTTGCTTTAGATTTCAGTTCCCTTTGGAACTATTTTTTAAGCTTATTTTATTGTATCCAATTGTACCAAATCTTTTCATGGTGATGCAATTTCCCCTAAGAATTCTAATGCTAATGCTTACTGATATCACCGTATAAAAATCAAACCAAGATGAGACTTTGACCTGCGATTTCTCACTATTCATTTGCCTTGAATTTTTAAAGGGACAATTAAGATCAAAAACATGGATGACAATATTGGCTCTTTGAAGATGAAACTTACAAAGGCAAACCTGAATGAGATATCTGATGCTATACCCATCAAAGAGGTTGCTGGTGGTAGAAGCTTTCAAAACATGGATCATTTTCAATGGGAGTTTCTAAACACTCCTCCAAAGAATTGATTGTCTCCTACTTATATTTCAATGGATGTGTCCTTTCACTTGTATAAGGCGATGCTTTTGTGAATCAAATGGGCGGGATTTATGTTAACAAGCCACCGATATTATTCACACTGCTAAGTTAGCAACATGATTTTATAAAACTGTTTGGAAGAATGTACTAATATTGTTGCTCTATATACGCATTAGTTGCTATGTTTTGGTAAATGTTTCAAAAATGTTAGAATATACAGAAAAAAAATATATATATTATGATTTATATTTTTATTTAGGTGAGATGTGTATATTCTTCTATTTAGGGTACTTGTAAATCAAATCTGAGAGATTTGATTATCAATACCTTAAGTTTACCTTATACCTTATAAAATGAGACTTTGTATTGTAGTACAAAATATTAAGTTAATGAGCAACAATATACCCTAAAGGGCCCCTTCCAAAGTGGTAGAACCGTAGGTGTCTAACCGCCGAAACACCAGTAAATTTCTTGTGTCTAACTCTCTTACTTCCGCTATTCATCTCTAGTATTTTATATTTTTGGCAGATTTTCAACGCTTCCAGCTGTAAACACTCCGGATTCCACTCATTGAGAAGATGATGGAATAACCAATATGAGTGGGTGGTTTATAAAGTGAGTCTGATGGAGTGGCTAAGTCCCACCATTGCCTAGTTACTAGGTAAAAACTGGGGCTTTACAAGTGATTCTAGGAAAAACTCCAAAAAAATTGACTAGTCCTTTTGGGGTGATAGTGCCAAAAAAAAAAATTGTGGCCTAGCGCTTTTTTTTTTTCCCTGGGGCGTTGTTACAAACGGTAGTTAGAGCCACCGACTTAACGCCAAACCATGTGGTATAGAGCACTGCATGACGTGGCCCCTGAACGAGACGTCAGAATTTTAAGAGGGAGGTTTGTAACACCCCGTCCCCAAATATTGGGAAGAAGAGAAATAGCCCAGCAAATAGAGTGGGTAACTTATAAAGAGAGTCTGAGTGTGAGTCGCCACAATCGGCGTAGTTACTAAGGTGACACTGAGCCTTTATAATTAATTTATACGGGAAAACTCTAAATTGACTAGTCTTCTTGGGTATAGCGCATGATGGTCGGCCCTAGCGCTTTTTTTTCCCTGGGTTACATTACAAACCACTTGACTTGGCCCGTCCGGGTTACGAAATATAATAGGCTATCAAAAAAGCTGAAATAGAATTTAATTTAAAACTGCTGTTTGTTTCGACGTAAAATGTTTTATAACGAAAAGGCATTTCAAGAAAATCATTTTTTTAAAAAAAAATACTTTCATAGGCTTAGAAAAGTACAGAAAATCACAAATATTTTTTATACTTTCCTTTCAATTCATGATTAAATTCATAAAATTAATTTTACTCACACATAAAAATGAAAAATTAGAAATTAATGCACAATGACCCATATATCAATGATGCCAGAACGGTTGAGGACCAATCTTTGTGTCTGAAAATTATCCCCCTGAGTTACTTGAAAAATTCTTGCTTTTTTTCCAAAAAAAGGCTCCTCCCTCCCTCTCCGCCCCAGATAGATCCCTTCCTACACCCTTTCTTTACTGTTTATTTCCTCCTCATCACCTGCGTTCTCCTTCATCATGGATCCTCCCTCCTAACGATAGATCTTCAAGATCCTATTGAGAGAAACAAGAAGCTCTAGAAATGACATAATTTCGGTCATCTGGAAGCTATTGAGGAACCCTCACCCAATTAGGAGGCCTTATGCCCTCAATGGTAGCTTTCCTCCTTTAAGGCCTCTGAACTCGCAGGGGGGGGCTAGTCCAAAAGCCAAACAATGGCTACGGCCTGGAGCTTTGCGTCTCCTCTGGCCGAGTGGAGGTTTAGCTCCCAAGAATTTTTCTATTTGTTGTCGCCCTCTCCAGGAGCACATACGACCGCATCTTATACACAAGGACCATGGGAACATCCGTGTTCACTGTTGCTTCTCCACCCTTGACTCGCACCCCCTTAATGCTTAATGAACGTGAAGTCTCTATCTCTGCTCCCTTCTGGATTCCAGGTACATGGGCCTTCCACAAGCAAAATATGACGATAAGATGCCTTCGTATTGGCAAAGCTCTGGGCAAGCTCTCCCCTCGGATGTGGAGATGGGGGGGGCCAATCCGGCTCAAGTAGAAATTAACACTACCCCCGTCCTCTGGTGCCCCGGCATTTTTATCTTCTTGTAAAGACAAAGATCCTCTATGGGTGCAATTTTAAGTATGACAGGTTGGCTTATTACTGCAGGTTTATGTGGGCCTCATAAGGTCACAAAAAATTCAGTTTGTCCAGATCCCACCATATGTGCCCGCCCAGCCAATTATGGTATTTCCCTCCCTCAGCTGCTTCACCATCCTACCCACGAGGTTATTCCAGTGGCTTCAGCTTTCATAATTCACTTCTGGATTCGTCTAGGTCGGCACATTCTGGCTGCTTTGACAAATTACTCCCATGGTAGCAAAGTCAACTCATCTTCAATTGGTAACTCAGCATATTCAGCGGCTAAGCTCATGTGTTCCTCTTTAATGCAAGGCCTTTCTAACAGTTCCCTCCATAGTCACTGGATGAAGGACACGTTGCAAGACTTGCTGCCCAAATTGAGATCGGTGGTCCACAAGTCATCCCATGTGGCTTCACATGCTAGTGTCCATCCCCCCTCAGAAGCAGAGCAAATTTATTTTACCCAGCTGATAAAAGGTAAATCCCCCATGTTTTGCTGAAAATCTACTTCATTTAATGCTCCATCTGATGCTGTATCCCCTATCAATTCCAAGATTATGGATAAACCAGGCCCCTATATCTTCTCGGTTCCCTACTGCTCCACCGACCACTCACCAAATAAAGGCCTTTCCTATTTTTTCAACCACTCGGGCCAATTTTTGGAAATTTAATATCAAAATAGGCTGATGCGTTACTATTTGGCCTAGACTCAATACTCCCCAACCTTACCAAGATAAGCCCACCCCCCCTTATCACACCCACCATAAGTCATTACCCTCTCCTTTTCCCAAAATCAGCCCCAACCCAGCCAGGCCCCAAAGAAACAAATGTATTCAAGCTCCTAGCTATTACATGGTTTCATCCCTATAACGCCAAACACCCACCTCTGTTCAACCTTCCTCCACCTCCACAGCCTACCCTTTCCCTCACCACTGCCGCCTACACGCTTCCCCACCCCTTTCCCGCTGAATATCTTAGTCTCGTTTTTAAGAGTAAGAAGCAGCTTGTAATTCATGAGATGAAAGCATACCTTGGCCTTCTTTGTTTAAACAAAAAAAAAAAAAAAATGAAGCATCTGGAACATGGAATTAGCCTCTCAAATGCTAGTGGCGCTGATTCCCTTACTGCTCTGAACATTCTCTGGCCTCCTTTAAGCTCATTACTCAGGATCATTAATATTGAAAGCCTCCCCCTCTAAGGTGCATGTTTGTTCTTCCCCTGATTTTTTGCAGTCTTCAGCTCCATTGGCCTTTTATGGTGCATTGCGCAAGAGGACAGTATTTCTGATTGCCCCAACAGGTGGTTACTTTACACACGCACTTATGGCTAGCCCTCAGTCCGCTCGTTGAGTTTCTCTAGAGCTCCCACAGGCAGGGCCTTTATTTATGCCCCGTATCTATGATGATGATTATTCTATTTCTAGCATCCCTAGACTCTGCCGGTGGACAAAGAGGTGGGACCTGTTTAGGCCACCTCCCCATCAATGAAAATATTATCTCTGTGGAATAATGGTCTAGAGGTAGGGTAGGTAGATACTCAGCTTCTACAAGCCTTCTCTGCAATGAAACTAGT